>JAQIVE010000072.1:0-59816 GCA_034698285.1 Sminthurinus bimaculatus
AATAGAATCAAATGGTAAAATCTATGACATGTCCTACTATTTGGACGTGTCTCACTAAATGGAACAATACGGTAATAGAGAATATCCTCACGAGCTGTATGTAGTTTGAGGTTCCATTTCATTTTATTCTCATTCTCTTGATACTGTTGTTATTTGAAATTTGAACTTAACACTATTCTACTATATCATCAAATTATCGCAAAAAACTTATAACAATGATCCACACACACACACATACACACAGACGTTGCATGACGTTCGGCTATACTCTAACTAAACTTGGAGAAAAAATACTCGCACATCGGAATACCTTCAAAAGAAGACCCCCAACAAAGTTCAATCCTCACTGTCTTAAACCATTGTACATTGTACATGAGATGATCATTTCTGTGGTGGTGGTGATGATGATGATGATGAGGTGCTCAAAATTGTCATATATTTCACATTTTACAACTTTTCTACATGTGAAAAAATTACACCACAGAAATAATGAGAGATATACACTATGTACAATGCCACAGTGCGATACAAAAAATATTAATTATTGTATTATTGTGCACTGTTTTGCTCGTACAAAATTTTGTCTTTTTTGCATTTCTACATAATTAAATTGAAAGCCCAAAGAGGTTTAAGGAGAAAGAATTTTTATGTACTTCTTAAGACAATTTGTTATGGTTTAAATATCAATATAAAACCAAAGGTCGAAAATCCTGTGAATGTGCATTATGTAGGAACTATTTAATATGGAACGGTAAATTAGTTGATGATGATGCTGATGATGAGTGAGCGACAATCATGATGAAGGAGAGCTCATTTGAGAAAATTAAATTAAAAGGAGGGAGAGAAACAGAGAAAAGGCGAAGAGAGAGAGAGAGAGAAACAGAGAAAAGGCGAAGAGAGAGAGAGAGAGAGAGAGAGAGGTAGAGAGAGGATCAAAGTATTTTGTAATTAATTTATTTGAAAAATTTGATGCGTGCTAACAGGTAGTAAAACATGAGATTGAGGCGAGGAAAGGTACTCTGGACAGTTGAAAACAACCCACGAAGCAAGTACAAAGTTTTCCAATCCATACAATATTTGATTCTTATGTGTTCAAGTTTGTACCCAAAATCCAAGCATTTCCTTTAGATATACATATACATATGTATTTGTGCAGCCGTCGTCATAAACCTAATAGATAATATAATATTACACACATTACAAGGAAATGGAGAACATGAAGAAAAGTTTGGGAAAAATACAGATACATTACGAGTGGAGATAATAACACAAACCGAAATGTGTGGTAATATGCAAATGAACTTTTCATAATTATTTACCAGAGACCTCCAAATTACACATACATGAAGAATACGGAATAAAAACAAGGAATGAGATTTTTCTCTTAAAAAGTTTTCAAAAGCCAGTTTTGATTCTGTCATATCTCATGATAGAAACCTGTCTAATTTTTTACTCGCACTATACAGCACAACATATGTACACAGTGTGTACTACACACATACCTACATGCATCTATAGTATACTGTAGCATAGCATATACCGCACTCTTTCTTATATCTCAAAACCACCAGAGCCGCTGTTTTTGTTTTACTGTAATTATTTCTCTCGTAATACACAATACCACCAGCGATTTTATGAGGATGAGAGAAAGACGAGACTTCATGTAATCGCAAAGTTTATTATGACGTAAAGAAACATGTTCAAAAATTTTATATACAGCATGTGTGATCCGTGTTGCTATTCCCTTGAAATTCTCGGTATACTTTCCATCCTCATATTAGATAAAAATGAAGTTATGGTTGTAATATGCTAGAAACCTTTGTGAAAACCTAAAAAAATCTACCACTACTTAACACTTCTTCAAACTGCATGACGATGAGAGACCTGACAAACGAGCTAGATTACAAATACATACTTTTAATGCACAATTGTTATGTATGTACATTGTACGTGGTGTGTGATTTGAAAAAAAGTAAAAGAATTGGCTCTGAACTGCATACAACTCGACTGAGAATCCATCATCCTCTCTCCATTTCAATACATGTTAAGGTAAAATATGTACACAGGGAAAAGAATTGTTTCAACGTTTTGCTCACAAATAATTTCCGACATCTATCCTTCGGTTTCTCAACAAGGATTCTTGTTGTTGTATGTATTAATTAAAATTAATTTTTTTAAACTTTCATACGACTAGTCCGTCAATCCGATCAATATCAAGCTAAAACTCGCAAGACAACTCATTATTATTTAAAAAAGTAACTAATCATCACCAAGTTGTCGAAAATTCTGAATTGCGGTGTAAATATCCATCGTACCTATTATGTATATAATATGTATTTTCCGAAAACAGAAGTTCCAGTTCCAGGATTCTGAATGAACCCTTTTCTCTCTCCTAATATACAAGTAATGATGATGATGGTCATAAAACAACGGGTGAATTCCAGCTTGTGTAAATAATAATAACAATGTATCACCTGAATAGAAGTGAATTGTAAGATGATTTGATGGCGTATTTAATTAAGGGAGAATGAGAAAAGGAAAAAAGAAGCCACGGTCAAAGTGGATGCCGAACTTAAATTGACTCACTCACTCACTCGACTCCACTCCGCTCTGCTCCTCTCAACTCTTTCATCCCTAAAGTTTGTTCATTGAGTCTCAAGTCAAGTCTTAAGTCTCAAGCCTCACTTGTCTGATTGTTTTCTCGAGGCTCGAGGGTTGACCCGAAGAGAGAAGGGAGCATAAAATTTATAGGAAAATCTGAGGTGATTATATCTCTGGGGGTTTTTCCTTTTTACCTACCTCTCCAAGTTCATTTGACCGACACTTATTAACCATCTCCCTTCACTGCTTTGGACACATGTACATTACGTACAATGCATTACAATGTACCGTACATACTACAGGAGTATATTACACATGTTAGATGTGAATTAGATGAGTCGTATTATGTTACAGAAAATGTATCGGTCTCTCATCTCTCTCTCTCTCTTCTTCTCTGGTACATACTTGTGTATACATATCCTGATTCTTATTTTGAGGTGCATTACAGTCGAGTAGATGAGGAAAAAAGTGTAGATAAAGACAGAGAGTGGAAGACCGCCCGCGCTTTCATCTCTCACAGTTCCGCTCATCGAAAAACTTTAACTTTACGCCAACTTACGATTAGTTCCTACTATACATGTATGTATAATGTATATATATACAAAGAGATACATTTCTTCTCCTTGTTTTCTCCTTCCATTCTGTTCCTTTCCATATTTGCTCCTTCTTTCCAAAAAATATGAATATAAAATCGCCTCTTTATGCCTCCTTCAATTTTTTCTCCCGTGATAATTTGATCAAGTTCAGGAATAAGAAAATATGATAAAATACATAATATGAAATGAATCGTTGCACCCTTTCCAGCCTTCTCCCATAATAATTTCTCCATTCCTTTACCTTTTTCTTGCCGCTTTTCTTATATATACACCACTATTCAATATGTACATGTCTAACCACGGCTTATTTGAGCTGTAAATGTGAATATGCATAATGTGGATAAAAGTTAATCATATTAGTAAAATCAAAAGCGTATTCTTCTGCAATGCATTTTTTGTATCGCTGTTTGGTGGTGAAGGAGCAAGAATCCGTGTTCTCTTGTGTAATTTCCCAGATTGTGATCTATCATCAATAAATTTTTGCGGTGGGTAGCCAAGAGTCTCAGTCTCTCTTCTCAGTCTGTAGACGATTTGAGATTACACAGATGCACAATCTTCTATATTCTATAATATAGATAGGCTTTTGATTTTCTCTATAGGCGAGACTTTGGGTTTTTGGTTAATCACAATGAGATGACAACTCGCCCGCCACACACAGACAGTGTCGAAATGAAATGACTAGAAAGCCTTCCGCTAATCTTCATTTTTCATTAAACCGTCCATAAATCTCAGAAATATGTAAGTAGGTATGCACTCATACGTGTATGCATGTATGAAGAAATAATGTATAGGGAGACTCCGTGGTAAAAAGGCAGACAACCAGCTTATACATTGAATGCTACGTTAAAGTGTTTGCATCATCATCACGAAAATGTGAATGAGGATAAATGAATCCATTTGAAAAAACAAGAGACTACTCTGCATATGCTGCATATTCATTCCCATTTGAGAGGTATTTAATAGTTCCTTCGACATTGTTTCCATTCTTTCTTTCTTCCTCATCTTCATCTTCCCACGTACATACATATATACCGGTACATAGGTTCAACGCTCATTCAACATTGCTGTCTGTTTGTGTCTACTTCAAAAGTCATAATTTATATGCTCATGAATTGAAATGAAATGCACCGAGAGTCAGATTCGAATCTTGAAAGAAAAAGAAAGTTCTTAATGAGTTTGATTGACTTTGCAAAGTGCAAAGTAACTATACAATGCATAGACAGGAGAAAGAAGAGAGTAAATGCGAAATGTGAGAATTGAAGATGTATTTAGATATAAAATATTTGTAGGTACTACTGATACATACTAGATAAAAAATTATGCGCGTACCTTTCGAATTCAGTTAGTCTAGACGAATCGCGGAATCCTAGTTAAAAACAACCAAAATAAACTTACATTATAAACATGTTACATTGTAAAATTGAGTATTTAAAGTTTTGACTCTATATAGTTTTAATAATATGTACGAAAGGCTGATTATTATTACCTTTTGCAAAAGGATTGCTGTCAATTTTCAACTTCGTGATCTGAAAATGAGAAAAAAAACATGTAAGAAAAAATTCACAAGTTACAGCACCTTGAACAACATTCAAATATAAAACTAGTAAATACTCGCATAAGCAAACTGAAAATACAGCATTATAAGTAAATACACCTTGTGAGTTCTACAGATTTTTCAATAACGAGAGAAATATTGCTTAAGTAGATACATTTTATTAGCAATAAAACAACAGGTTTATGGAAGGGATCGAAAACTGAGAAAATATAAATATGGAAACTAATATAGCAAGATAACATTCAGAATTTGTACTTCACACACTCCAATTTTTTTACACACTATAGTGACATTGTATCAAAGTATTTTTCTGAATTTGCGATGCATGCATTTGAACTTCAATACTACTTATTATTGAGCCCAGCTATAAGAGCCAAGAGCCTTAAGCATCAAACGTGGCAATGTGTATTTAATAATGCCAAAAATGCAATTCCAAATAAAAGCGAGTAATATAATTTGATTAGGTTCGGGTCACATATATACCACCAAAGAAGTGCAATAAATGACAAAGTATACACAGCGTGGGTAGTCCAAGTTCTAACTGTATAAACAATGTACTATCGTGCATAAAATAAAATACGATACCATACTAATAGTAATATCAAGTACAATTGCAGTAATAAAATTCCACGTAGTCCGCACAATAATAATAATGCAGTATAATATTTTGATTACTTTATGGGAGCGAAACTCTCCGTAAAATGTACAAGAATCGCTAAATCAAAAGGTGAAACTTTGTCCTTTGGTTTAGTTACAACTAAAATCTTATTACCGATTTCCAAAGGGTACCCTTGTATAAATTCACCATTGCCAGTGCACTACAATTCAAAGCATGTAACACAAATAAAAATCGACCTTGGTTCACTTCCTTGTTGTATATATTGTTTAATTACTTTATTTTTTTCCGAACAGAGTTCATGTCTTGTAAATCTTCTTCAGCTACTGTAACTTTTTATGTACATACACAAAAGTCATGTTTCTGACTTTGCAAAGTCAAAAACATCTGCCAACTGCAAGCTGTAACTGTACAGTTACGAAATACGGATATTCGAAGTTTGCTCATCTATCTATAGTGATGTGATAATAAATGTGATGATTATTTTCACCAGTTTCTTCCAACTCTGTGCATGCCCACAACCACAAACTCCAAGGAAGCCCACCCAATATTATTAATAAGCTAAAGACATTTCCGCCTTTTTCATTTTTCATGTGTAAACTTGCTGAGGACAAGCCACTGAGGAAAATATATGACTTGTGAGAATTTCGCTCTCTATTTTTTTACACCCACTCGCGTTTTCTATAGTCGACATCTCTATCTCTTTACAGTCTATGCATATATTATATTGCATCTTATTATAGCAGCACAATACACATACCTATATATTTATACTTATGGCTAAACACATGTGAAAAGAATGTGAATGTGGATGTGAAGTGAGAAGATGAAAGGAGCAAAGAAAAAACTGGCGGAAAGTTTCATCTACAACTCGAAAGTCGTCATCGTATCACATCATATCATAGTGTTATATGTACTGTCCTATGATGCTGCTACAGAAAATGCAGAGAGAAAACAAGAGAGAGAGAGAGAGAGAGAGAGAGCGAGAAAAGTTGGTCTTTGTTGGTGTGATCACATTAACTATAAACTGTAATGCATATATCACTGTAAATATACATGTATAAGATGAGAGTATAGGAATAAGGCTGCTAGTAGTCAGTGTAGGTTTTTTCCTCTGCCTGTCGTTGGTGGGTTGAGTTATTCGGGTATCAAATGGTCCGTAGAGTGTGAGGCTTGTTCGCAAGCAAACGAGGAAGGAAGGAGAGACCAAGTAAGAGAAGAAGAAGAAGAAGCCACTATATATATGGTGTGTGTGTGTGTGTGCAATACGGTTTCCCGAAAGATAATTGGGCCACCCTCGTCGAGACGATGATGAAGTGTGGAGCGCATTTTGAATGCCATCACTTGAGCCTATCCAGTCTCTACTCTCACCAACCAGCCAACGATCTTGCATTACGATCGTTTCGTTTCAGCCAGGAGCCTCGAAGAAACCTTTCCCATCTCCATAAATTAACATGCCCAACACCTTCCTCTTGAAACTATCCAATATCCGTGTACAATATTCATCTTCCCAACGCATCTCCCTTCACCTCTTACATACATATATGCATATATTCGTATTTGTATTCGTATGCCTGTTCACTGCTCACTTCTTTCTTCTTCTCTTCTCGTCTCTTCTCCAGTTTTTCATGCTACTTATTTGCATATGCATGCATATTTTTCACCCTCTTAATACACTTCTTGTGACGTATGGTAAGAAAACTACCTACATCTTTTCTTTTACTCTATAATATGATATAAAGTATTTGGTTCATGCATAATGCATACATACATACATGCATATAGGGCTTATTTATCTTCCTTCTGTGCATGTTTACACTTAAAATAATGAAAATGATGCTTTAAAATGCGGAGCCTCAAGAAAACTGTGACTATGGGGAAAGGGCTAAATCAAGGAGCCTAATAACCCTTCCAACTTGAGCATATTATGTCAACCAAGTAACCCATCCTCTATATTCTGGATATCTATACTGATGCATTATTGTGTATACTTATATTATGTACCATATAATATATTCCTGTGGTTGAATTATGTACATAAAACCAAATGAAAAGTCCTACCCTGGAGCTAAGGAACGGGGACGAAAAGGAGAAGACACAAGAACTTCCATACTTCATTACCTTCTTTTAACTTGAGAGCCGGCCCATTAATATTAAGTGAACTCATTAACAGACGTAAGCTCATACGGAAAGGAAGTCGAGTGGAGTGAACACACACGTTTGCTATGAATATTGCCTTTACAAATATCTATAGTAAAGCAAACACTTTGCTCCTGTTACTTGCACACAAAAGACACAAGTCTCTTGATACCATTGGCTTTGCCTTTGTACATATGTATGCATAGGTACAGTGATGATGATTGTGATGATGATGATATCTTCTATTTTATATAGTCTTTTCCCTATTATTTGCCCTAATACATGCATGCTGCTGCTGTTCATCAAGTCAACCGTCAACCTATGCAGTTCACACCCAATACTATAAACGCAAGTATATATGTACGTATTCTATCGTGGAATGAACAACTGCCTTGTTGAACCAAAGGTGAAAAAGCTCCTGTCACTACTATAAAATCGCGTAGAAGGTTGGAACTAAAAACTAATGCTGTTACAAACGAATTTAGAACCAGTGTTCATCGTATCATCGTTATGACTATAACGAACAAGCGGATTTTTATTATTACTTATTACTTGTTACGTAATCGACACCCAACTTGACAACGGACAAAGCAAAAGGGAGAAAAATGACCATATAACATGAGATAAGTGAGCTAATTATTTGGAAATTATTGACAAATACTGGATATTCAAAGTGCTCATTATATTGCTAGTAATTATATGTAATAGGGCAAACTTTTTATTTCTTTTTTCTGGAAAATATAATTTATCCCCAAATTTTTCTCTCGACGAAATTACATGATGAGCTAGGGTATGCCATGATATGATATTATGATGATGAGCATGTTTATTTATCTTCATCGAACAATAATGACAATGAGAACAATCAACGCGATGAGCGCCAAGGCCAATGCCAATACAAGCGCCAACGCCAATCCATACATACAGTGTATATATACAAGGGTAATAACGAATAATGACCGTTTCCCTCATCATTCGTGTCACTGCTTAGCACATTATCTCCGCTGCTATAATGTCGAATTTTGAGTATGAATGGGCGAAATAATAAAGTATCTAGATCCAATCCAGGTTTATACAAGTTTAGCTCACGCGTATACAGTATACATAACTACACTACTTATCAGGATCGTAATATCGTATGATATAATACAATGTGATACCGTGTCATACTATATAATTTAAATTATTGTCTAGTTTTGAATGTTGAATTTCGAACGGAAAGACGACTGTGACTATATGAGTAAGAGTAAGAGCGTAACTACGAACGACGACGACGAGAGGTATATTAGGCCCATGAAAAGTGGATGCATGCTAATTACCATCTCTTATCCAGAGGCAACAGCCAAAACTGGATCCAATCCACCTCCAACTCCGATTCCAACCAGCATTAAAACCAGAATAAGTAGAGTAGATACATGAATCCCGAGCCAAAAAGGCAGCAAGCACAAGAACGGACAAAAACAAGAACAAAACAAGCAGGAGCGGCAGATGATGTTAACTTGCGAGTAATGTTGTATAACATTACATAGTTAATACGTATAACATGATGGTCATTAGCTCTTCATGTTTATTTCTCATCGTCAGTTTGAAATTCAGTGGGATTTCTATTGGTGGATTTCGACGTAGACATCATAATACACAATATTCCACTTCTCACACATTCACATTTATTTATATGTATGTATCTATTATGTACTTGTACATGAGCACTTGAACGTTTGCCTTGATATTTTCGTCACAGACATAAAAGCAAATGAAAATGAACTGGCAAAAGTATGTGCACAGGAACTAATGTGCATGTCGATAATGATATTCTTGTGCTACACCTACTACATACATATTTACTATGGGGCTGTATATCTATTGAGTATATGAAATGAAGATGGTACTTTTGTATATAATAATTTAAAAAACACTAGGTTTTACAAGGACCATGAGCCTCTGCCTCTAATTGTGTGTAATATATAGGGTAAACTTAAAAAATAAAATACGTATCATACGAATCATATCATATCATTTCATATCATCTCATGTAATATTATCAAGCTTTAAAAAAAGTCCATGTTTTACATGAAAGGTACTTTGTATCGTACTGTATTACATGGTGTATTCTGGAAATGAACGTTGATAACCAGAATGATGATTATAGCGATGATAATGTTAATGATGATGATAGCACACAATAATAATAACAACAATTGCGAGTCAATAGCATGTCATGTCATGAAAGATCGCGTGGGCCAAAAACAAAGTACAAATCCAAAGGTTTTTTATATATACATACTTTGAAATAAATATCATATCGTATCCCCAATGTATGAACTAGACACTATAAAAGATACAAGTGTGGTTGCTTGTGTATTACTCTCTGTTTTGTCTCGTGTTACGACGAGGAAGAAATGGAGAGTGAGAAGAAAAGACAGAGAGAGAGTCGATGTAAACATGGGAAAATCCGTAATCGCCACATCGTCATCATCATCATCGTTTACATCGAATGTTTGTGGCAGCATGGTTAAAAATTGAATAGGAGGGGTGGGGTTCTGTTGGGGTAAAAGCGGGTATAAATGTACAAAGGTGTGCCTCACTTTTCCTGCTTTCTGCATACTTTCCTATACGTTATACATACATCATATTTGAAGGTGCTTGCATGACAACCCTATTCACACTTTCCTATAGGACAGGCGCCGTTTTTTCCATCAACCATCAACCGTCAGCCGCAACTTTTACCGAGTCGTCGTCGTCATCATCATCATCATCATCGTCTATGCAGCCAGTCAAATTATTCCTTTGCCATAAAATATTATATTTTATCTTATTCGAGGCGTATATATCCGTGCATAACTCTGCATAAACATGATAGATATTTTATAGTTTTTGATACGAGAAAAAAAGAGAAAATAAGGTTCAATTTTTTGCAGTTTCTCACATTGCCATAAATATTTACAAATCTAAATGCAGGGTTATTCAGAGTCTGGGAGAAACCGGAGCAATCAGGAGATCACAGTGCTGATATTGAATAATATAAATACAAAACTGGAGCCGTTGCTCCTATTACTATTGACGGGTAATTTGGCAAGGTGCTGTAAATCTATTGTGTATTACACATTTCGTTTTTGTTTTAGTTTCCTCTCCACTATGAACTGGAACTTGCTGTTCTTATCACAATCACATGTAGTTTACACGACTTGCGGAGAAAAAGTAGGTAGTAGGTATGTGCTTATAAAATGTGGAGAAAAAGAAAAAGTACTGCAAGTTTTTGATAGAAAATCACACGAAAGTAGGCGACTCAACACTGTACTTTTCACAAACTCCAGTTTGAACCCTGACATGCAATTAGAGTTGGTACGAACCCCGACATTATGACACCATACCCACATACATATGTACCACACACCATACATATGATCGTTTTACACATAAGCTCCCGTAAGGGTAAAACGAAAAGGGAAAGGAAAAGCCGAGGCAAGTTTTAAATGGATGGAAAAGGAGAAACACGCCTTTTAACCGCAAGTTCTTGCACGAAAATTTGGCATTTAAACTATTTTTCGACTAGTTATTTACCTTAAAAGTGTTTACTGCACGGTAAACTTTTAATGTGTCACCAACTCGCATTTTATATATGTCATAATTATACATGTAATGCTGAATATGATTAATTTCTTCCTTTATGCATGATAAACTACTTTGTGGCTTTTTTTACTCAAATCATTATACAGTGCTACATATTATTTGTATATTATGTGCCTGCCTACTTTTTGTTTTACTTAATGAACATTTTGTAATAAAAAATCAGTTTCGGAAAAACCTAACCAACTCATGACATTTCCTTGTTGAGAAATCTTGATGCACAAAACTTTAGTCTTGTGTTGTTTTCAACTTTGTGGGTGATCTTTCTGTAAACTAAATGTTAATGTTATCTATTATCGATTTTTACGCACAGATGATGGCCGATTCATGAGAGAATCATTTTTATCTTGATGAAGACAGACAGAGTAAAGGAGTAAAGACGGGATGCAAGATAATGTGAAATGAAACGAAGTGACAGAGTGTGTACTTTGATTTTGATACAAAGGTAAAAAGTACTGAGTACAAACAAATATAATCGACAGTACAATAACGCATGTGTACGTACGTCAGAATTGTATGTATGTGTAATGTGTAGGAAGTTCATGTACACTTAATAGTCCCTGATGTAAGCAAATGAAACTTTGGTGGCTTAACGAGTACTAGGAAGAAAATGAAATGAGACTTTCATAGGTGAATATGAATGATGATTGAGAAAATAAAATGTTATCTGATGTTTATAGCTGTCAATGTGCCTCTTTTGAGATTTTACTGGAAATTCATTAACATATATGCAGACACAATGTGGACGTCATTGGGCCGACAGAGCGTCCATTTTTATTTACAATCCTTTTTTTCTCCTGCATCTCTTGCCTTCTTCTTTTCTGCTTCTTCTTTGACTTACTCTTGTCTTTGACCGTATTCGATTACGATTTCGATTTCAAACTTGTGTATATCTACATACGTATTGTATAGCACCTGAGGATGCTAAATGAAGTTGGACGAGCAAGATGGAATAAGAAGAACTGTGGCTAATACAAGATAATTTAATGCAGTGATGGAAGGCAAGTTATAGGATTAGGAAGATACTCCAAGATACTCCAAAACAATATTGTGAGCAGCAAGTAGAGATAAATACAAGATATGTACATGTGTGGATAAAGAGGAACACACCATCTTCTTGGTATTCTTCTTCTTCTCGAGGAAAAGATAATATATTACACGGAACAAATACGAATACAAATACAAATATAAATACACAAATAATAGCATAAAACTATCAAACATACAAATGAAAAGTACAATACAATGTCCAACGTACTACAGTGAATTGTACGATACATAGATATACATACACAAAACTCCAAGTACAAAGGGAGTAGAGTGTGTAAATCTTAAGATGGTGTGCACAAAGACCTCACAGAAGGTGCATTTTTCACTGATGGATTGGAACGAAAGATTTTCGTATGTATATCTTGAACGTATCATCATGGAGAGGTATACAATGTACATAGTAAATAAGCATTAGAGCTGTATAGTTTCGTTTCGTGTGTGCTACTGAAATGCCACTCTCTTTCAATACTATAGGATTATTACTACATGGAGTAGAAGGAGGTCTCTTTTCTCATCCGTCTTTTCTCTTTTCCCTGTTCAGCTTGAGCTTCAGCACTGCTCTCCTCGAGATTGAGACAAGAGAACAATAGATTGGCATTCAGCATCACGCTGTCTATCAGGTCCAACTTATCGCCCTTTACATCACGCTGAGAAAGACAACACCATCGTTTGCCTCTTTCTCTCTCTCTCTCTTTCATTATTTGCCAGCTGATCTATATGTAGATACATTGTGCATCACAAACATATGTATGTACGTATCACACAGATATTCCAACTTAAATCTCAATCTTTTACTATATCTATTTTGTAAGCATGGTAGAGATCCGTATTATTTTTCAGACAGCCTGACTACAAGTGTCAAATACAAATAGAAATTCAACTACACACAAACATACATGCATACATACGTGTACATGTGCACACACACGACAGCAAGAGGAGGAGGAGGGAGAAGGTTGTGGCAATTGTGCAAGATTTTGCCTGTCAGTTTTTCTACTGCTGCAGTTGCAACTCCAATCGTCGATTGCACCCTCCTTCTCAATTTTCAGACGTTTTTTGGTGTTACATACATATTCATTTCGTTGCCATTCTTTGCACTATACGTTTGCCTTTTCGACCTGAATTTGCATTTATGAAAAAGACGAAAAAAGCAAAGAAAAGATGAAGGAGCCTCAGATTTTCTGACAGAATTCATATCTTCTCACTACAGCACATTGGCATACGCAACGCATACCCACAGCACACTTTTTTAGGTATAGACTATAGACAGTGAAAACTGTAAAAGTCAGTGGTAAAATTTATATTCATCTTTGATGAGGCTCCGACTCCTTTGATTAACAAATATCAAGTCGTGAGTTGTGTCAGAGCAACTTTTTACTCAAATAATTTTTTTACTTTGATTTCTTTGGAATTGAAATTGAGAAAACCAACAACTTAACATTGATCAAGATATGTATCATATGATATGATGCATGCATGCATGCATCTATCTTTACAATTTATTGGCTGATGTCTTGATCGTTGAAGTTTTTGAAATGAAAAGTTTCTGGGTCACATTCACATTTGACAGAACTTTTGGGTAATTCTGTGGATGATATGATGCAAACGCCAATGCCAATGTAAACACAGATAAAAATGCAAGGATAGTGCAAAAATAGTAATAATAAAAACTGAATGCTACAAAATTTCGGGTTGAAATGTGTGTACATAGGTTCAAGGCAAATTTATGCATTTTTACCATTAAAGCTTTAGAGCATAAAAGCGAAAAAGTATAGCTTTTTAGAAATTTGTTGCAGGCATAAAAATGGTTCCCAAAAGCAACATGACTGTATAGATGAAAAAGCATGGTTATTTTCTCATGCGTTTTAGCTTTAAAAATGTGGAAATAACTTCTTACCAGTTGATTTTGATAAGCGGTGACAGCTGTGAAAACAGTTTCAGGGAAAATAAAAGTCCGAAATAGTTCCGACTCCAAGTCACCCAGAAAAGCTCCATTGGACATCATCCCTTCTCTCCATTTGACAAGGTGGATCCGAGGCTGATAGCGGTGCATCGAGTTTAATACGAGTTGCTTTGTATTGTCAAAACATAGGAAAGAAAATAATAAAGTTAGTCAGGGTTGTCTTCCTCATGTCTAGTATAGAATAATTTTTTTGAGAATTCTCAGGAAAGATGTTCATATTCAAAGTCATGCTCTGGCTCAAATGCATCCTTCATCTTTATTTTTATTTTGACTTGAAATTCCTTCACATATGTGTACCATCACATAATTTTACCGTGTAATGTGTAATACTTTGTGGGGGACTTAAAGGGGAGCTTCTGACTATCCATACAGGTAACTATAGGTATACTATAGCTATACAGACAAGTAGAATAAAATTGTAACTGTACAATTTTCCCTGTGATTCTTCTGCATCTTCATGGTTTTAAAATTGGGATAGTCGTGATTAGCATGAAGAAAGAGAAAAATTGAATGCAGCGGAATTATCCAAAAGGAAGAAGAAAAAGGGATATGTTATGTTATGACATAAATTTGATACAAAGACATGAAAAAGTCGACAGAAGGTCTCCCAACATCAAGAATTCTAACTGAATGTTGAACGTAGTAGTTGTTGTTGTTCAAGGGGAAGAACATCTATATTTTTATAATACATTACTAATAATACTACATATTATTAGTCCACAAAATGCGGTCCACAGAAAAAGACCAAAGACATTGAGTCTATTACAACAAAAAATTACTGAGGTTTGTGGCCAGTCTGTCTGTGTGGGTTATTTCTATGCATCTTTTATTCAAGTCATGTCATCTCGTATGATGTGACACTAATTTTCTAACTGTACGTGAAAGATTTTTTGAAACCATCATGAACAATGAAATCAACTAATTGTTCCCAAGTCTACTTTACATTTTAAATTGTGTCAAGATAAGTGATAGGAATGATCAATATTCGAGCTCTTACACTTACACATTGGTGTTTATCTAGCTCATTGTTGGTCAGTTTGACTTTTTCAAAGGACACGACTTGCTTCTTGAGCTGTTCCCCGTTGAACGGTGAATCAGGATGAATGTGGAGTCTTGCGGGGGCGGGCGGGTCCGCTTTTCCCGCTACCAACCAAGAGGATCTATGGTAAGCGTAGCGATAACGCTTATTGTCTACAGGTACAATGTCCAGGAGAACCGCGTAGCGTTGGTCCGGCGTTAGCCCCGTGAATGAAGCCCTTACTGTTGGAAACATCCGCCTACAACAATTGACAAGAGAAATCAGAAAATCAATATCAAGTACATAATAATTAATAATTTACATATTCAAATACAATTCAAGAATCGTAATAGTATCATAATTTATATTATTTCACGGTTTAAAAAGGGCATCACATTTTTTCTAATATTTGAATTCGTAAATAATGGAAGGAAATACAAACAGGAATGTATAGTTATGTCTACATCTTTGTCATTGTAAATACTGTAATGCACTTTAACCAGTATGCAGTGCTATATTACACTATAGCTTTAGATCTCTTTATGTCGTACGACTTGATGATTTGGAAAAGTTGCCAAAAAATCTCAAGTTGCTATGAATTCAAGGGTGAATCTGTTCCACGATATAATGTGCAGTCATACTTTATATTAAGGATTGAGGATTGAGAGGAAAGGATGAATGATCATTGGCGACAGAGTTTTCAACGGATTTACAGGAGTTCTAACGACGTAAAATGTGCACCATAATGAGAACTGAAATGAAAGCACGTTCAACATTCAGCACATATGTAAGTATACGAACGTATGTTAGCTCCAATTTTCTATATTTAACGAGCATAGAACTGCAATATGTGTATATGCCCTGTATGTATCTTCTGTATGTAAAATGGAGAAACATGTGAGATTTCTAGAGTATTTTTTATACGTATAACGAGAGAAAATCTAAATCTCTCCATCGTCTAGAAATTCTGCATCAACTACAACTTTATGTATAGACAAGACATGGTCGCTGTTGAGCTAAACTGTATGTATAGGATAAACTGTAAACGCATTTCGTATGTATGTATGTTGTATAAACGAAGGAGTCAATATCAGTCTAGCACATGATTACTATTATAATCATAAGAAACGACTCCCGTCTTCCTCTTCTATTTGTCTTCATCAACACAGTACTCTCTTTCTCACTAGGAAAACTCACAGCCTTTTGCTCCAAGACACATGCATGTGGCTATGTGTAAATGTGAAGAGGAACAGCACGTAGTACATTAATCGTAACCATCGTAAGTATATTATCACGTTCAATCCAAACTATGCTCCGCATTCCTTCTTCTTTTCCTCGCCAACATAAACATTCGCATCCAAATTCGTATCCATACGCAAGATATTCTAAGGAGAATATGGTCTAACTTGGAAAATTCATGAATATGCAAGTTATACTGGGAGATGATAAGACGCGCAAGATGCGGACATATGTATTACTCATGCTTTATAGTCTTATGCATACTCATCATCATCATCAACAAATAAATATCTATACATACGAATGCGGGTTCCTACGTATGCTTGTACACAGTTTGCATATATAAGCAAAAGGAAGGTTTTTGACTCAAAAGTTAAGACTTGCATATAGATAGATACCTATCCTCATATATGCTTAGATATTCTCATCAGCAATAACGAGAAATAGAGGGGAATAAGAAAAGTCCTCCAGAGAAACGAAAATTAGCATGGAAAGACGAAGAAGAGAAGAAGAGGACGATGAAGAAAATGAAGAAGAAGACGAAGAATAGGAAGAGAAAAGAGCTGGATAGTCGGCGAGGGAGAGGGGGAGAGAGAGAATGTTAAAATTGGACTTGCCTATGCTGTAATACCAATCACCACGAGTGGCTGTGTGACGCGCGCTAACGAGGACTTGGCAAGGCGGAGAAAATACCAGAATGGTTCCATCCTTTTCCTTTTGCTGTACCAACCAAAAAGCATTTATATCTCTCCCACATTGAATACACACACACACACTCATACACATGTACGTTCTTTTTCATGTATCCTCGCTGTCTTATTAGACCCACACACACACACACACACACACTTATTATGCAGACATTTAACGTTATTATCCACGCTCTGGCTCACTTGCTCTTGCTCTTGCTCGCTCACTCGCTGTCGTCTTCACATTTCACTCCCCTCGTCTTCCTTCACATATGTATGTATGTGTATGCAGTGTAAGTTGACTAACTATATTTTTATACATGTGGTGTGGTATCAGTCGAAAGGGCTGTCATTTTTATTGTTTTTTCTTCTCCACTTTTTTTTACTCTCCATACATTTTTTCATGGGGCACCGGAACGCTTTATTTAAAAAAGTTTGAAATTTTTGACTATTTCTCGTAAAGTTTGGCTCGGATTTTTTGAGAAATTTTATGGCTTTGTATTATTTTGAGCCCAAAGAGAAATTTGAATTAATTGTTCCTCAAAACGTGTAGCATAATATATGCATGAGGTATTTTTAAATATTATAATATATGTTCGAACAATAAAACTTGTAGGTAAAATGTATAATGGAGGTGAATGAAAAAGAGAATATGGGAATTTTTCGGAAAAACCAAAAGCGAATGTCGACTGTCGAAAAACTATGCAGTAATGCATAATTTCAACAGTAAATACATATAGATACAATATACAAACTTTTTCCGTGCATACATACACACGTTGCAGAAGAAACTTGTGAGACCGCAGCAATTTATGCAGCATTATTTTAATTTTCTCACTTTTTTTAAGTTACCCGACGCAGAACTCATAAAAGCGGAGGAAAACTCGAGGAAACTCCAATTTGTATTCATGCTTACGTATGTAGACGGAAAAAGCGGATGGTGAATGGAGAGTGGATTGCTTATATAAGAGAAAAGTGTATACAGTATAGAATATTTGAAAAGATGTTACAGGCTGTATGGCATGGTCTATTCTATGTATAGTATACATATTGTACATTTTACACAGTAAAAAGCCCAAAGTCTACAACAATCTACAAGTTAAAGTTGCAAAGATTTTTAATATAACGTGTAAACGCAAAACTCGGTTCTTGTCTCGTCGTAAGTTGTTGTGGAGGAGGAAGAAGAGGAAGTATGTATGGAGGAGCTGGAGGAAAATTTATTTTATAATGGAAAGAAGGAGAATATAGTTTTGATCTTGTGAAAGTTGAGTCTCGAGTTGAGTTTTGTAGTCGAGAGTGGAGACTACCCACCAACCAAAGTGAGTAGTAAGTACAACTTGGGCTCTTTATTATAGGCCTAACTGTGAAAAGTACATCTACAGTACATTTCACTGCGAGTCCTCCACTTTTCTTTACATGCATCTATCCAGGATGAGGATATAAAGATGGCATGAAAGTTTGTCAACGTAATCCTGTATAATATTCCGTATCCTGCTGTATGATTTTAAACGGCAGGTTGAGCATAACAAAAATAGCCTCGTTTTCCAATTTTTAGTCGATTTCAATTAATTCTTCATGGCTGTACTGTAGATTTATTAAGAGTTTAATTGAAATAAAAACATAGTCAAAACTGCAGAAATCAGTTGGAAAAAGATGAAACGTTATTTAAAGAAAAATCCTCATAAAATGAAAAACCTTCCTAATGCAAATAATCATATACAGACTGATTATGTAAGATATAGCGAGTAGCAATATACCAAATTTATATGTAAAACTTGAGTAATGTCCGTGGTAGCAACATGTTGAGGATACATCATACTGCAGAGTAAGAAAAGAAGATAGAAAGCTAACACACACACACACATACAGTTTGAGATTATCATGAAGGGCTGAAAAGTGCTTGAGTTGTGCGAAAAGTTATGTGTGAGCTGAAGTAGCACATTTGAGAACAAATTTGCTCGACTTTTATAACATCAACTCGTTCTCATCCTCCAAGTATATCTCCCATCCTATATATATATACATGCACATAAATATGTCTATACGTAGAAAGCATATACATAGCTTTCGAATAAAATATACCCACTCTAGAGAAAAACACCGCATGAGCTTCCGGCTATACATAGAGCAAGAGCCATACTTTTGTAAAGTAACGTAAAGCCGACGCTTTTTCAACACAACTTTCTTTATCATCAGCTATCATCCAGAAACTTACTACTTGGTGGGCTATGGTTCCCTCTAGTAGTTCTTCCCTTCGTTATCTTTACAACTCTTTGGTTTGAATTAAAATATTCTCCGTCATTTTGTGCGAATGGACTGCGGCTTCCTTTACACTCTACATTAAACACTGAACACTGTGTGTATTCGTACATCTGTAGAATTAAAATACGGCATTGCAATATAACTAAAGATAATTGAAGCGAGGATTGTGCCGTGGTATAAAAACTAAGTTTTATTATTAATGCTCAAGAAAAGTTTTAATCATAAAAAGTATATTATTGTACGGCTTAGTATATTATTGTACCCAAGAAATATAATACGAAATGAAAGAAAGAAAATTTAAACGAGAATGCAAAGAGAATTTGAAAATTGATATTCACAGGAGAAACCCTTCATTGGATCCTCCAACAGTAAGAAAATATTGCTATGTATATATGGACAAATGGGCATATTGGAAATAACAGTGGCACTATATAGCTATAGCTATTATAACCATAATCGTAGAAATAGACAAAGAAAAGTCTGCAGGAAATTCTCGACTAAGGTGCTGATAGGCTTGAACCGAAATTGTCAGAGTTTCGGATGAGCAGTCAGGTTATGTAGAATCTGTACAGCACACAGGGGAAAGTGTGCATGGATGGTAGAAAATACGTGAGCGTAAATGGGAGTGGAGAGTCGTATCGTAGTCCCTGACAAGTGCATATAAAGAGATGCGATAGCAGCTGAAATGAAAGGGAGAATGAGAGAGATTCAACTCTCGAGCTGACTATGAGTAGAGCTGAGTTGGGTTGAGTTGAGTTGGCAAGGTGCCGGAAAAGCAAAGTACTAGACTACACACACAGATAAAATCGAGCTTAGTAAAGTTAGCAGCACTCTTGCTGATGGAAACTCTGGCGTAAATTATCTGCCAAACTGAAATTAGAAAGACTGTTAATGGTCTCGCATCGACGCGACGCCGTCCTGTACATCTATTCTCTCTCTTTCTTTCTCATCCGCGCTCTCCCTGACTTTCTGCCAAGCCGTTTCCATCAATTTCTCCCGTATACTTGCTGATAATACCTTCATTCACAGCCCTATGTACTTAAATATACAACAATATAATGATGCATAGTGGTTATCTAGATACGCATATAGTTTATCAGTATATTATGTACTGCAAGTTCCCGCATACTTTCATATCGTCTCCGATTTCTATACTTCAGCTGCGGTTTCCATAATATCCCTATCTAAATTTTCTTCTGTATCTGTGCAAGTTATGGTACATTTTAAGTGTTTACGACCACAATTCACCGACGCAGTCCTCTCGATAAAGTGACATTTCCACTTGCCTCCTGTAAATGTCACCAGCTTTGCCAATTAAATTTGAAAAAATATTCACGTTTCAGCATGCAGAATTTAATGTCATTTGATGCATCTCTATACCGATATAATATATAATATATGCACTGTATGAACAAGTTTTCTTACACGTTCGCAATCTTTTTGTGTACTGACTTTACTTAAATTATAAATAGCTAACCTTTCATTCATTCATTCATTCATCTAGGTTGACCGAATGTGAGAAAATTGTGCGCAAAACGCATATGTATATTGGCAATTAAATACTAGGGAAATAAACACATGCATTCACACGTTTTTAAATTATGCATTTCTGAATATTTCAAACTCGTGAAATGAAGTTTGAAGATTATTCTTCCTTTTAAAGACAGAAATACAAAATATAAATATCTTACAAGGGCGATTTTGTTTGTAAATAAGTATGCAACCCGTGTAAGTAGGTACTATAGATAGAGAAAACGCAGAGAGAACGAAAAAGTTGTCCGAGATTTTTATTCGTTGGAAAAATAAAAGTGTTGACTTGGTAGATGAACCAAACCAATCGTCGGGAGCTAAGAATCCCCCGACCCAAAAAAACACATGCTAGACTTCAGGTCTCGGTTCACCACCAAACCAACTCACTATGAGTTCTCGGTCTGACTCGGAGCTTCCCATAGCTCAAGAAGAAGAAGAAGAGGGAGCAGGAAAAGAGGCAGAACTCGTAGTCGTAGAAAGACTTTCTTTTATTGATCACTCCCCGACACAAGGAAATTCAGCATCGAGGCAAAGGCAACCCTATTACCATTCTCTCTCTCTCTCACTCGAAAAACTTGTTCCACGCATGGCTTCTTTGTGCGTTATGGTTATTTGCTGTGAGTTTCTTCTTCTTTTCCTTCTTTCGCTGACTATATGTAGTATGTAATATGCACTTACACAGTTATTCACATATAGTAGAGTATGCATATAAGACTTTCATTGTAATACATACTTTTATTTTCTTTCCATTTTAATGGCGAAGGTTAATTTCACGCCGTTAATCGAACGGAGTCTTAAACCAATATTCTCAACTTTTCCCACAGTCGGGATGAGCATGGCGTGGGTATTTAAAATTACACAGTTTTTCATACATTAGATTTTGGAGTATAAAATAAAAGTAGGAATTTTTCATGTGGTGTTGGCATCGGTGTCGGTGGTGGCGAGAGAAGATTTGAAGATGTTGACCGGTCTCAAAAGACGGAATGATATATATTTTTGAAAACATCTCACATACACAGAAAATACATCTCTTTCCTTCGTGCTCCTCCATGTCTTTCCCTATTGTGATTGTGATGATGATGATGATGATGATGTCTTAGACTTTTATCCCAAAAACTTTTGGGGTTTCTCTTTTCAACTTGCCAGAGCTCTCAACTACACTCAACTTTTTCTTCACAGAATGAATTCAACAAACAGTCTGGTGAAAAGACTCTTTTTCTCTATTTTCAGGGCAAAGAGGATCCGAAGATTGGAGAGATGTTCCCTGTGTACTGAACTGAACTGAACGGTACTGTATGAAATGGAATGAATGTAGTGACGTGTGGATATTTATTATGTATGCCAGTGTATATATATGTATGCAGTGAGATGGGAGACAGAAAGGAAAAAGAAAAGTAGAGTATCTGTATTATACGGTGAAAAAGGAAACATGTGGATTAATATTGCACGAACTCAAAAAGGTTAGCAAGTTCGCACTTTGGTGCAAAATGAGGCAATTTCTTAATGTGAAGCTGAATGATGTTTTCTTCATGGAACTTTCATAGGGAAAACATGAACGAGAGAAATGGAGAGTGGGCTTCTTTTTCCTAGACATAACGGCGATAGAAAGAGATGGAGAAAGAGAGAGAGAGAAAGAAAGGAAGAAAAGTCGTTCCTATCTCACCACCACCATCAGAAATTCTCCATCTCATTTCTCACAAGACAGGAAGAAGGCACAAAACACGTCATAACACTATAGATACTGATACTCTAGCTCTCCGCTCTTTCCTCTCTTTCCCATCTCTTGTTTTACACTGGTATATAACATACAAGTTTATGTACAACTGCCCAACAAATGCTCTCCATTTCTACACTCTCTTTGCTTTGACTGTGTAGAGTCTCGAGATAGAGAAAGAGAGTGTTGAGAATAAGTTTACCACACCATACAATTTTACCTACCGCACATACATACATATGCATGCATGCACACAGAGGCATAGCGAGAAAATGGCCCAGAACTTTAGTTGGTTAAGAAAATGTATGTGGAAATATCATAGCCACGTCGTCTCATAATACTCACTGATATTCACCACATCTCCACTCTATCTGAAAATGTTGATGGCACCGCCATGGCCATTGCTACGGCCATGGTCATCGTCATCACCATGGCTATGACTATGAGGGAGGAAATTACCCCAACATTTTTTCACCGTGGAAAATGGACCATGTTATTAAATAAATAAAAGCCTCCCGTCAATACTCAATACTGATAATGCTGTGCTGGGTATTATCTTGATGTTGAATTTTCTAGAAGAGTATATCTACACATGTATGCATGTATCTGTATAGGAAAAATACGCTGGGCGAAAAGTTGCTGTCTTCGTCCATCTTGCTTCCATCTACACATTTTTTGCAGAAGCAAAGCTAGGACAAAATCAGGATTTTGAAGCAACCTCTTCCTTTCTACTCAAATACTTTTTTCCAAGACATTTGGTTATAAACATATTATAAGAGTCTGCTGATGTGTTCACACGAAATTTATTATCAATAACCTCTAATATTTAAATTTCCGTCTTTTCATTCAGAATTCTTTAATCGTAATCAAATGTAATTTTTCATCAGAATCCTTGCTTTCAACTCTGTACTACACTCTCTCCGCATAGGACATAAATACAGATAAAAGATAAGCATGTGTTTGCTGATGTCCATGTCCATTTGTAGCGATATTGATGTACTCGACGATATGACAAACACGTTTGGAAGATTTGATTCATTTTCTTTTGTGAACATTTTCAACTCTTGACTTCTCAGATTCACAATATACACACTACACACCCTATTTATATTACAAGTTTGTAAATGTTCAATAGACTCATTTCTTCTCTGCGGTGTCAGCATGAAAAATAAACCAAAGCCAATGCCATATACCACATCATGCACGATAATCACATGTAGAGGGAACAGATACAAGAGACTCTGTATCTCAATATTACGCCATGGATTTTTCACTATCTCGATTTCTCTCCAAGTCTCTACTTTTAACTATCTATAATAAGATATATGCACAGTATATGTGTAGTTATACGCATGTATATCGGTATATATGACATCAATAACCGCCAAGCTGAATGTGAGGAGCCGAGAGAAAAAGATATAGTGAAAAGAGTGGAGAGATATTGCTTGTGGAAGAATAGGGATATCTACCCCATGCAAGGTGCTACCAAAACTATAGCCAAACACTTCGTTAGCTCATCTTCCTCACCTCACAACACCATCACCATCTTCGACATCACTTCGATTCACCTGCAGCTTTCCATCTCTCTCGTTTTCTCTCCATAGGAATATGTATATAGTTACGTAGATGTGGATATTTATATAAAATCTATCTATGCATCCATCTCGATGGATGGAAGTGTAAAAGTGTGTGTATTACAAATTCCAATATTCATCTCGCCTCTGAATCAGTCAACTGATCGAGCCATTCAACTATGTACATTCACACACGGAGGAACACATACGTGGAAGGGGGAACTCCAATCTTTAAAGATGAAATGTAGATATGCACTTGAAAGGGAGGGTTGAGGAAGAGAATAAAATAAAATCATAGGCAAGGATAAAATTTGTGTGCGATACCCATATACAATTTGATGGTTTCTTGTTTAACTCGTTATACTGATGCAACTATGTACATTGTGCATACACAATACACAAGTACATGTAACTTTTACTCATATATATTTTGCCTCATTGACGATTCCATTTCCATTTCTCCATTTCGATTTCCCTGTGTACAGTGTACGCAGGGTTTTTGTAGGTATGTTATACGTTATGCTGAAAAATATACGGAAGCGTACGTGGTTATAGCAAAAAGAGTAAAGTATATATTAGTAAAAGACATGTGATTCCTGGACCCGCCGAGGAAAAACGTGTATATATTTCAGTCACCCCACCCATACATCATTTTTCTTATCGTGTGCTTCTTCTTCTTCTTCCGCTACAAGGTTCCTTTTCTCCATCTTGAATCGGATAAAAAGCGAGAATGTCTGTCACATTAGCATGCACAACTCGACAAAGCGAATGAATTCCTGAACAAATGGTCTTAAACAGTCGAGCCATTCTCATAATTCACACACATAGCACATTTTTTCCTATGTATGCCTATTCAAAATACATAACTCTATATGTATGGAGAAAATGCCACCAGTTTTCAATTTTCAATGTTCAAGGTGCAACGTAAGTTGTACAAGCGACTAAATTATTATTTGAAATGTATGAAACATGCAGCGATAGCTTTATGGTTATCCATTATACCTTCTACATATTCAGTTTGAAGACAGGGAGACAAGCTTGTAATAAAAAACGTCACCATCTTTTTTCTGCGCCGTCTTTCTGTCTGTGCCAACCTCGAGAGAGAGAAAGAGAGAGAGAGAGAGAGAGAGAGAGCTGAGGAATTTATTTGAAGACGGTGTGATCAAAATATCTGTCGGTAAATTACGGATAAGTTACGACAGGCCTTTTGCTACTGTTGACTGTCTGTCTTCCACATTCTATGCTATGCATTTATAGGTACGTACAGAGAGAAGACTGAATTAGTGAACAATGCAATTTGGATTGATGACAATGACAATGTCATAATACATATATTTGTGGGCATCCAGAATAAAATTAAAGCGTCTGCTTCTGTCTGTCCGTCTGTCTGTCTGACTGTCTGCCATATAATTTTCAGGAGCTAAAACCCATATATTTGTCACTGTGAAAAGGATGGAAATGAACACTTGAGATTAAACATGATGATTAGAAATACTGACAAATTCTTATTTCCTATTGTTCACAGCACATTATACATTTATACGTGGCTTGTTATACATATTATTCAGTTTTTTATGACGCCAATTCGGTAGCTCCGTCAACTCTAAAGATTTGAATATTCGCAGAAAAAAATTGAGAGTACATTTTTAAATGGCACGGAGAAAGTTTCCCACTCAAGCCTAAGAGCATCATGCATAATTTACGGGATAACTTGGCAAAAAACAATTTTCCTCGACAGGCTCTCCTGCGTAAATTCACTTTGAATTCAAATTTTTTTTCTCTCTCTTCAACATGCTCCTTCAAATTGAAAAATTTAAATTCAAATTGTGGACGGTTCTATTAACACACGTAGCCGGGGACAAAGGTATAAATGCATTTTACTACAATGTACATATTTACAAAATTTCTCACTCTCACTCCCCTCGCTCCATATTAAATAGATACATATTCGTCTATGACTATAATATTTCATTTTGGTAACTATGTATAGTAGCTTGTCTCACAGTCACAAAAAGTCTCCAGTCATAACACGAATAATAATAATAATAATTGTAGTAGTAAGAATAGGATAGCCGAGCGACGATAAAAGTGGAAAAAAGGATGAAAATGAAGATGGAGTAACTCGACCTCGCTGAATAATAAAAGGTAAAAGGTGACGCGACGGAACTTTTTGTGCTCCATTAATTCACTGTTTACATTCCTCCAGGTTGCGACGTTTCCCCAGTTTTCTATGCGCGCTATAATATTATGGCTTAAATTAGTTATAAGGAGACGGCACAAGTCATCGTCATTCGACCAAAACAACCTGCTGAATAATTTAATTTGGAGCAATGCAGACAAAACGAGGTTGTTAGAATACATGTACGATCAAATACATGGGAAATACAGGGGAAACATGCTTAATTTTCAAGAAATCGTGTTAGACGAATATGGAATGGATTACGTCATAACGTGAAAATTTGTATCTTCATACAGTTTACAAACTGCACTTAAGTTTAACATCCTCCATGTTTCCCAAATTCAACCTCTATTGGTTGGTCCGGAAACTGATGTACAAAGAAAATGCGACAAAACTTTAAAGAAACAAAACGCAGCTTAAGCACAGTTGCCTTAAATCTACATGTGAACGTGTGTGACTTCAAACTGTCACTTTGAATTTGTTTAATTTTCCCACAAACAATTACGGAACATCTTTTGAGTTGACATTAGTCGTGACAATGACACAATGAGCGTGATTGTAATTTGTGACGTACATAATTTAATAACAAAGATACGATTCAAACTTTTTGGAGTACTTTATATGTACACAAGCATGAAGGACCCAACTCTGAGAATATTATAATAGTCGTCATCATCAGACTTGCAATGAAATCGGAAACCGAAAACTGAAACCAAAAAACCCTCAATATGCATTATAAATGAAGACATGAAAATGTATGTAGTGAATATGCTGATATTGAAGTGAGCGAGATGCATCCCGAAATACTATTACCGCTTCCTTTTCCATGTTTTCCCACAAATTCACCCTTGCTGAAACTGAAGTACAATCGTGTATGTAAGGTTTCGTACACAACTTGCTCTGAGTTGTTTCGTCCTGCACACTGAGGAATAGTAAATGTTTTGCCTTCCCCAAAAGTTAACGATGCAATATGTGGATGGGAGTAAGTGTGGAAAAAGTGACATTTCCACATCTCTCGTCCCGGGTGAATTTGATGTTTTTTTCTGTTTCTCCTCCTGCTGATGGTGAGTTTACTGTAAAACTTTCACACTCGGGCTTCTCCCACTGGGTCATCCGATGACTTGATTAATCTGACATTTAGATACGCTCCAAAACTACTATGTGCCTACTTTCACCGCTCTATCTTCTATGTATGTACTGTACTGTGTATCGTGAATTGTACACAATTTTGTGTTATACATTACACTGTTGACTGTATTTTTCATCCGGTATGTATATTATCTCCTCCCGTTGTCTCTACAAATGTGTCCATGTTGTAGTATATTATATCATGTGATGTGATACACTTGTTCTCGTTCCCTTGTTGTATCAATATCGATGCACCAGCTACTCATCTCCTTCACTCTCGAGTCAACTCGAGTCAACTTTACTCACCCTCTCCAGCTCATTTTGTATGCCCCTTGCCCTGATCCACAGACAGACTCCCCACATAAATGACGTATAAATTCATGTACACTGTACCTACATTGTACATTGTGCAATGAACTTGGAATTGGATTGACTGGAGCGAGGGAAGAAACGAATACGAATATAAATGAAATAAAACTTGTCCTTTTACGTGCATATCTGTATGCTCTTCTGTTGCTGTTACATTATTATTATCGTTATTATGGGTAATCCTTATCAATCGAATCATCCCTGTTGGCCCGAAATTATACACAAATCATTCCATCGTACTACATGCTAACATATACATATGAGCTCTGTATAATCATTTGTAAGGGCAGTTGAGCGTGAGGACTCAATCTCATCCCAATTGCCTTTGTCATCCATATGGAAATGTAGTTCTCAATCGTATAGTTTGTACTGTATTACATTATGTAACAGTGGTGTATAATGCCATGTTACATATATTCTATGCTATTGTAACTATCTTGTTCCGAACTCTATTGTTGTTCTAACACTCCCATGAAAGGACTTGATTTGTTGTACAAGACGATACACTTATTTTTTCCGGCTGTCAACTCTGATTGTGTCATGTCATGTAAATCAACAGCCATATAGCAGCCGTTCCAACACTCAATTGATGTCACACTCTTTCTTCTATATTCCTTCTCCTCCTGTGCATAAAATGACATAACTATAGCTTCATTTTTGAAGTAAATCCCCGTGTTTAAATCGATTTCGTTTATCGCTCACATGCGAAGGAATAACCTGCTGAATTCACGCTAAAAAGATCCACTTTTTCTATTACTTGCTTAATACCACTACAATTATTTCCCTTCTTTCAGACTCTCTAACTTTTAACTTTCAACAGCTCAACAGCATAGTGCACAATTTTAGATTTTTACAGTTTATTACTTCACCCTAAGCTCATGGCTGTTGAAAATTTTCACGTCTCATTGATTTTGCATGTAGCACTTGTTGGAAACTTTTGTCTATGTTTTCTGATTTCGTTTCATGTTTCATGTATAATATGCATATGTATGTAATATAAAACACTTTTTGCTGAAATTGTAAACTAAACCCAATTTTAAATTATGGTTATGGTTATGTGGAGAAAACACGCAAAAAAGAGTTTTGCCAAGTAAACATTTATGTATATTTTATGCTCAGTGAATTTATTGTAGGAAAAAGTTCCACATAATTGGCTTCATAAAAGTGGAGAAAATCAAAATCAGTCCAAAAATAGAATAAAATAGGGAGAAAAATGGGAGACTGAGAAAATAATCATTTTGCGGAAAATTGTAAAGTACATATGTAAGTATAATGTATAGCTGCTACATAAAACTTTTTTATTTTATTTTTCTAACTCGTTGTTAGCATGCCAAAATCCTTGTAGCTTTAACGACCAATCATAATCTTAGAAAAAGTAGGGGTGCTAAAAATCAGAAACGAGAAAAACGAAACCCAATTGAAACAACCATCATCAGATTCATCATTTAGATTTATACTTTATGCTTTATGCATACATTAAACCATCTCACATTACAGTGCAGTACACAGTACACAGTGTGTACATACATAATAATGGCATTTTATTTCACATGTAATTTGAAATTCTTTTGAACTTACAGCTGAAAAGCAAGAGGAGAAATAGAAAAACTATTTTATGAAACGGAAAAATACTGTATCGAACGCTCCAAAACCTGATCGCGTGCTGAACTATTCAAACTACACTTCTCAGTTTTCCATTGCAATAAAATAAAAGTCGAAAGGATGGAGAAAATGAAGACTTTGTGAGTTACGGTGTTACACATTGTGTGAAAGTCTATAGCATATGCTATGTATACAATACAATGTAAATTTTTCCCGTGTAGTTACTTAAATTATATCTACTCAGGTTTGTTCGAATTGGAATATGAATTCAAGTTGGCATCGACTGCCATTACTAGTTAATAATAATAAACGGTAGACTTTTTCTACTTCTTTGTGTGTACGGTATCAGTTTGTCACATCAATTTTTATTTTTCACCAACGAGACGACTACTGTTGTATAAACTGTTGTATCCTCGTCACGATACCACATTATTCCATAGATTACTTATTATTAAGTATGCATATGCAACACCACAAGAAAAGGTTGTGTGTTGTGTGTGCATATATGAATAGCTTTGGCTTGGCCAAACACATGAAACATGCGAAGGTACAAATAACTATGATTAGGACACGGAGTGAAGAGAGAGAAAGAGAGAGAGAGTATTAATGTCTTTTCATTTGGTTTTGGATTTCCATTTGTGCTCTTACTCGTATGATTGTATGTATTTGTGCCATATATATTTTCTATAGTATTTAGACGACTTGCTATTTACTCTGTCGACTCACAGTCAAAGAGAGAGAGAGAGAGAGAGAGAAAGAAAGGAAAATGGAGAGAGTGGGAAATGTTTGTGAACTCCGGCTTTATAGGTTAGCACGCTATGGAAATATGGGCTGATGGGCGTTTAAATATTTGATAAAGTGAGATGATATGATAGGATGATAGTGTGTGGTTGTGCTGGTGTTTAGTGTTTATGACTATTCTCTACACCATTTATTAGTATTGTTGTGTAACATATACATACCTACTAATAACTAATAACAATATGGTATGTCTACAGTAGGTATGGCTCCATGTACTTGTATTTGAATTCATATTGTGCACCTATTGTACAGATATCTTGCCTTCTCAACCACATCTATGATGTTAATAATAATAGTAACAGGCAAGAGTGGTAGTCGTTGGCAGAGGTAATAATGGATTTAGTAGTTAGCGCTCAGCTCTGCATCACATTTTGGTATGGTTTGAGGTTGTGAAAATACAATATTATTATTGTTATTTTCGTACATAGTTAGGCTTGGACTCTTTCTCGCTTTGAATCAAATTCAAAAAGTATAGGAAAACCTAGCCTGAGTTTCGACGGTGTGCTTTTTCTCGCATCGTATTATCTCCCGATTATGCACATATGCATGTATGTATACCACTTTACATACATTCTTCTCATTGTTATTATTGCCATTATTATTGTGAGCTATTATAAATGCTACTTTTGATCGTCTTCTTACTTGATCATGCGAAGGAAAGACAAACTCACAGTTTCAAGATAGCAAGGTTTTGCAATTAAAGAAAGGTTGATTTCTCCCTACTTTTAGGATCAAAATTATTCTCAATACACTTTTTTAGAGTTTTCAAGATTTTCGAAAATCCTGTCAATTTAAACTCGCATCTAAAGAAAGTCCAAACTAACTCAATATCGACATGGGCTGACACAGAATCACAAATGTAATAGCGTGTTCAAGCTCATAGTTACTAAACCTCCCTAATAAAAAATGTAATATGGTTAAGAGTTGAGTTGTGAGTTTTGTTGCTGTGTCGTATTTGTGTGTCTCACATGAAATCGTGAATCATGGATGACCATTTACACATAGTCGCCATATATTATGCATAGGCATAGACTAGAGTGTGTAAATTGTGAATTGTAAATTCCCCATACATTGAAATTCTCTGTTATTCTCTCGATCTCAACTTGTTTTATTTTATAGCCACATTTTCATGTTCATTTTTTCACTTCTTGACTCGCTCTTTACTCCTTGCCTTCTATCCTACATGTTCGACTACAGCTATAGCACTCACATCCTGTCATAAATACTATACAATATTATGCACACAGTGTACATTCCGAGCATCCATTATGATTTTGATATAGACGTGTCATGAAAAGCTCAACGTTCTCTTGTATTTTGTATTGTACTTTGCATTGTGTTTTGTGTTCATTTTCTAGCATGTCATGAATGTGTGCACTTGTTAATGGAACACTGAATAAATACATTGGCAAATACGAGATGAACGTCCACACGACTCGTCATCGTCATACACATTAGCCGCATTAGCTGTTTGTATAAGTAGTTACGAAAAAGTACAATATAAAATATGTGCTTATAATGAACGTACTATACATGCATGTTATTATTCTGCTCATTATTATTATAATAATTGGGATTGTGAAAACTTTAAGCTGTTAACTCTGCATTTGCATCGGTAATTTACATTTTATGATGAACTTGTAGTACATTTGGTTGTGAGTTTTGACAATGAGCTGAGAGTGTGAGAGCAATTCATCTAAGTTTCTAAATAAATAAGACATAAAGCATAAGCCACTGCATTTTTCTGTTAATATACGATTATTTACACTCACATACATACACATATACATAATGTACAGACGAAAATTTTCAAAGACGGAATCATGGCTTTTGCCTTGTTATTCTGTAGTTTGTCTTGCTTTGTTGAGCTTTATTTTTCATTTTTTACTCTAAACATCAGACAAGAACAAAAGAATATTACGTTACAAAGTTAGCACGAAAATCATAGATGAAATACAATACAGTATTTCTCAGTAAGTGTTCCTGATACATGGGGCATTAGGAGGAAAATATGCTACAATAAACGGTGGTAATAATCATATGGACATGGATCTGGGAAGGAGATAATAACGTGTTGGATTACACAAGTGCATATGTACATACATACAAGAGTAAGTTAAAAGGGAGAGACGAGCACGGATGTATACATATGTGTGTATACGTATACCGTGTATGTATTTACCATCTACTATTTACTCTGGTTGTATGAACAGACGAGGAGCTTCTCTTTCTCTACTTTTCTCGACTCACCGTTTAATCATAGGTTTTTTAAAGTTCCAACCCTTTCTCAGGACATTACCAAGTCACGCTTTACTGGATTTTTGCATGTTGCTTTGGTTGCTTTGTTAATCAAGTTGGGAGGAGTTTCCCCCTGATAAAATGCCTTCTTTCCTTCCTTCTTTCTTTCTTTCTTTCGTTTGTACAAGTCTATATATCTGAGTCTGCCAATGGTCTATTTTATACTGTAACATCTCATTATGATATCTGAATTTCTTTGCAAAACGTTTCTATACAATCCTTGTTCGATCTTTTTAATCCTCTGTCGTTACTCTTCCTTGAAATTATATGATTGGGATTATGATTGCGATGGTGTAAAATTCCATAACATCTAAATGTATTGATATTCATACTGGTGGTCTACTCCCACTAAATTATTTCTAGTAATTCCTATGCTTGCATATTTAACTAATATACGGATATGCTATTATGTATTCTTTTACATCTCTGTGTATATTTCAGCATTTGACTGTTAATTTAGTTTTTGTTCCACAAAATGGATTTGGCTTTTCAATTCACGTCGTATTCGTGTTGCAACGAAAGCAATAATAACGTGTGTATAACATTCGTCAGTCCATTTTCACAATATGCAGCACATACATGCATGAACATTAGAATTTGGAATTGGATATATGGCAGGCCGCAATAAATAACAATTCGTTGCTATGGAAATGCCATATACTAATATACAGACCTAATTCGTTTTTTATTGCAGCCAGCCATATATATTACTTATTTAAGTGTCTTTTTGCTGTGTTGTGTAGATATGAGCAAGTGAACAGTTTTCTGAATTTTCACAAGGCACTCAAATTCATGACAGCACATGCAACGAGCTCACATCGAGTGTTATGGAAAAAAACATGGAGGCAGAGAGACATGCACGTAAACGAAATAAAATGAAATGAAACGAAAGTCTGCCCAATCCTCAAAGGAATAAATGTGGAAATGGATTGAATCGGAATGACACGAGACTGACATGTCACTCAACGGAGGACGATGACGAAAACATGGAATCATATCACCAACCTAATGCATATAGCTACATAGATACTGCAGACATATTCTACTTTTTATACTAACACAGTTCACACAATGCACGAGAGCTCGCCTTATGTGTATGTATATATTGAAAACAGTTTTTGGCGTCTTGTAAACTTCTAGAGAATTAGGAATGTCCACAGTTGCTTAATTGTTTTTGGTAGCGCAGTAGTGAAGACAAGTTTTTCTAGGCAAAAAGCAAAACGTACTGATATAATTTATCATTTATCATAATATTTTAGTTTTTATTGTACGTCACTGTCCTAACTTAATTACATGATTAATAGTCTGGACGGTGAAGGGTAAGAGATACATAAACTGAAAATTATTCAGTAAGATCATAGATCAAGGAGATTGAGACTTCAGAATTGATAAATTAGGTAGAAAGAAAACGTTCGTTCAGTTTTCAGTTAAAAATTTGGTGAGGCATAAAACTTCAAAATTTTACTCCATTAAAGTTAAAAATTACCATGCAAAATGTTTCATTTGATATTTTTGCTACATGCTCCTTCGATTGCGCCCGAGCTACGATCACAAAGAGAGTAATAACTAGTAAGTTTTTAATCCATGTACATTATGTGCAGAAGCTATTTAACTGTCATTGAATGTCTTTATATTTAACATTTTACTGCTTTGCTTTTGTTTAATCCTGTTTTTCTTATAATAAGTGTATGTATGAAGCCTACATTCGAGTAGTACAAAAGCACTGTAACTAAACTACTGTACTGTTTGAGAGGCTGTACTAGCATTCACTAACTATCGTTATTAATATTAATGTAATTAATTATCGAACCTTTTTGTCTCTCTTGTATTCTTCTTCTCTCTGAATAATAATGATTAGTATTCTGCATACATAAGTTCCACAGCACACACACACACACTCATTCAACCTGTGTACAAGTTTTTGTGAGGAAACCAATGTGTATCGTCTGTTTGTGTGTGTGTGTGTGTGTGTAATACAACCTTCTCGATTCGGAGAAATGGAATTGTAGTGTAACCTTGATTGTCATTAACTGGCTTGAGATTTTTGACATGCACTCAACTTCAACTTTGTGGAAATACTAATACGATTTATATCAACTCCTTGTGTCTTATAATGTAGATAGAATGTATATGTAATAGTATAGCTAATTTTTTCATGTTTAATGCTCTGTCGACTACCGACCTGTCGCCGTACAACGCATTGTAATGCAATACTGTATGCAGTGCAAAGAGACATGAAAAGTATCAGCCTCAGCGCATTTACAGTCTACACATTTTAGGCAGCTAGTTTTTCTATAGGTTTTCAACAAAAAGTCCTAATCTGCATAATGTTATGGCTTCAAAAATGACAAGAATCTGTGGATTGGCGTAAAAACTGGTACATACCTGCCACTTTTTGTGATGATCATTTCTGTTCCTAGGTCGTGAAATTTATCCCATAGTTCTATTTAAATAAGAACAAGAAAATTATTTTTCATTTTATTGTCGAAAAAATTCAAATTCTGTGAAAATCAAGTTGGTTTGTAAGGGTTGTATACCTTTGGTTTCTAGGTGGCAGACGACATGTCGGAGTTCGTCACAGTTACATTTTTCCTGGAGAAGGGGATTCTTTGGTGGTGACTTGTCACTGGGAGAGCCGCCGGCTCGACTATTACTATTACTATTATTATTACTGCTACTATTGTGATTATGATGATTACTTTTACCCGGGGAGGCTCCCCCCTCACTTTTCAAATCGCTATCTTCATTATGTACAACTTCTATCGTATCACGAGAGTCGGAAGTGGAGGAAGGCATGTCGGGAGAGTCTCTTCCGTCTATTAGTATACTCATATCTTCTTTTAAATTCGGATCGAGGGTGATCGACTCGGGGGAATCCATCATTGAGCCTGGGGTCGACTCTACGAATTTTTCTGTAAAAAAAGAATCAAGAATATTTTAAATACATTTTCCATCTTGTTAAATAGAAATTTTCTTCTCCTATACAATTTAAAAGTGCAAGTATATAAAATATGATAAAAACGAAGATTTTATCCTAGAAATATACTTCATAAAAGCCCTTCAATCTTTCACGCAATTATCCACTTGATTATGGTTGTTTTTTTCAACTTCAACATGAACTTCAGGTAAATATTGTGCACTTACAAAAAAACATAAGCACATACATACAAAGTGCAAAAATAATTACTTAAACAGCATGTCATCGTTTGCACGAACTACATTTGTAGACACACAATTCTTCTAACCTTCTCTTCTGTATCCATATCCACCCACACAGTCGCAGATGTTTAGCTAGTGTAATAATAATACATATATGGATATGAATCACATATGTAGTATACATGCAAGGAAAGTTTTGACTGTTGTGTTGTTTTGTCTTTTTTATTTCCCCCTCTCCAAAGTTTTTGCTTGAGCAAATCCACACAGGAAATAATTAGTGAAATTTACACAGCAATCATCTTTCTCCATGTTATACAGCGAGTATTACACGATGTATTAAATCATGTAAGAGAGTAATATATATACAAATTGTGTGCATTTTATAAAGAAATATTCTGTAATTAGAATGATTTTCTCAGAACCTTCCCGGAATTTTAAAAAGTTCTTACTTACTTTAAAGTAAAAAAATGAATGATATAAAAGTAACTACCTACTTACTTTCATGAAAAATGTATGAAACATTATCCAGTTCAAATTATCGTATGAAAATTATAAAAAAATGTCGACACGAGATCCCCAAGCTAAGATTATGGCTGTGATTATGATTCGCATTATGAAGTGTGATTATGATTATCATTATATTTGATTGCCCAAAAAGCAAACTATATGCGTGACACACTGTACAGTGCATATTTTTCAGTTAGTAACAAGGTAACTATGCAGCAGCTACTTTTTATTTTTGGGATTTTTTTACAATACCTTGACTCCTTTTATTCTGTCTTTGCAGCAGGTATATGGTCTTACATTGGTATCTTACTTTTGATTGGTGTTTATTATTACACAATTTGCACATGCAAATATATCTGTCGACAATCGAATAAATCTCGTCGTTTGTAAGAAAAGTTGGCTGAACATGCAATTTTCTCAAATTATATCTCATCATGAGAATCACGTGTAATTTTAAGTACGTATAGGGTGTAATTATGGGATGCTATAATGCTCATTTATTTATTTATTACATTATAATCATCATCATTACTTTGCTGATACAATATGAGAGAAGTGAGGCATCTTTAATTTATAAGCACAATTGAGATAGACACATAAATTGAGATCAGAAGACGGGGCAGATTTTATGGACTCGTTTAAACCTAATCAAAACTTTATAAGGTGAAACTAAAAATAAACAAAAACAAAGTTGCCCTCTGCATGTGTTTGCTAACCCTGATGCCAATAACAGTGAGTAAAACTAAATTAAGAAAAGATAATTCTCAACCTTAAAACACACATACGCGGTTTGAACGTTGTGTCAAAAACTTTCAATGGCAAAGACTGAGAACAACATAATATGTTGTATAATGATGTACAATATAATTGATATGGCATGACAATCAAACTGAAGTTCTAGAGTTCCAAATTACGACACACGTATGTCACATTCGATGTAGAATGTAGAAAATAAGACAAAATAGCGTGACAACGGCAAGCACTGAGAATAAATGTGCAACAAAACAGTTGATGTTTTGATGATGACACATACATGACAATGTTGCATCGTTCACTCTCGAATCAATAGGTAGTGACAATAGTAACTTACGCTACTAATCAAAGATGCAACTGAGAAAAATGGCTTGTTCAATGTTCAACAACGTTTGTTTGAAATTTTTTTCGCAGCATTTAGTGCACTTTTTATTGGTTTGTTATAATTTGTTATTCTTCTCTCTTTTTACGTATGTGTGTATTTTATGTCCACATTTTATTCTTAATTCAAGTGCCGATAAAATCTGGAGATAATCTACTGTAAATGCATCAGGAAAAAGTTCCTGAAGAAAAGCTAATTTAAAATGGACAAATTAAATAAAGAGCAAGGGAAATAAGTCCAACAAATTTGCCATTGTTGATTCTTCCTGACACATTAGACAAAAGGGTTGAAAGGGGTAATTATCCTACCTCGTCGTCGTCATCATCGCCATCATCATAATCATCATCATTGTCATTGGACTACCTGTCATAATATTAGTATTGCCCATAATTGTTATTAGCTTTATTAGCAATATAACATAATGGAGTCGGGCGCGTCAAAGAAAGGGGTTGAAAAAAATAGATCAAATATCTACATCTACATATGTATATATACCTACAGCACGTAAAAAATGAAGACGCGGGGAGAGCAACTCCAACACAAAGTCGTCGAGAAACAAAACAACAACAGTTTTATGGCTCATTTTATTTTCGACGCTCCGGTTCTCCTTCTAGTTTTTACACATGCTTATGTTTCTCATTTCAAAAATAAAAATGGGAAATGAATGTGAACAGAAGGTGCATTTGTACAATGTACAATTTACAGTGCATGTATATATTAGTAGACATATAATATGCTCAAAGCTCTTTTTTCTGTCTTCAACCTACATTTGAAGTTTAGGGTTTGGAGAGATGCAGGAAAAACGTTGAGTGTGCGACTATTAACCATGTAAAATCATGTAGTGTCTTTTTTCCTACACATTGTTTCGAACACATTTATTATTATTATCATTACGGGCAAAAGAACAAGGAACACGGTACATTGTACCTTGTAGTGAATATTGTATAACAGAAAACGATTCTATATGATGTATCCATGTAACGTGCATTGTGTACCTCTATGCATTCACACATACATACATATTTTCCCATTTATATCGTACAAAGATAGATGAGAGGAGATGAGAAGTGTTCAGAAAATAGAAGTGAGAGTTGGAAAGTGAAACAGACACTCGGCGGAAACGAAAAGTATTAATCTGTAAATAATCACAGGGTGAAGTCATTATGACACTCATTCAGTCACTACTAAAAAGGCTCATGATGACTAGTCTACAGGAAACTACAGAGAGCGAAAGAGAATCGTCCAACCTCCCTCAACCACTCAGTCAGTCTCTGTATAATATACATAGAATGCGTCTGCATATAGTGTATTTTGTATACATAGAGTATGTATAGGTAGAAAACCCTCTGTTTTTACCTCCATTTGATAGACACTCAAATCAACCACTGCATGTGCATGTATAGCTACACAATTCCTTCCTTTTATAATAATATCTTCTCCTCATTTTGGAAATAATAATAATGAAATTATGTCAGAGTATCTAGATAATAACCTCTACTCACGGACACAATTTGACAGAATCTGTTCCTCTATCTCTCTTTCACTCTTCATTCCCTTGTTTTTATACACATTTATGCATACAATTAGGGCCGAGTTTTCATTTCATCTTTTTAATATGTATGTATGTATGTATGTATGTGTAATGTGTATTATGCATTATGTACAAAAGGCAAAGAGTTCTTATACTGTGAATGATACAAAATAGTTGGCACGAACGTAGACATGTAAAGCACACCATAACAGAAGAGAGAGAGAGAAAGAGAGAGAAGGAGCTTTCAGCTTGAAAATTTCAGCCATGTCAGCGTCAGTCAGCATCAGCATTTCCCCCTAAAATATCATCTTCTAGTCATCATCAAAGCACCCCAAATTCACACTTAAAGTCACACGGCTCTGACATTTGCGTCTTCATCACACATACACACACACACACACACACACTGACGATGAGCGGTTTTATCATTTGACATTATTATTATGTCTCCATGCCTTTTCGTCCTTTTTCTTCTCTCATTCTTTCTTCCTTTATTATATTAAGTTTTAGAGGATAATGATAATGTGCTCTGCTGATGATATTATGGTGAAGCTAATGTTTTTGTGAGGCTTGTCGCATGCGAAACTTTTATTCGACATTCGACATGTTTTAATTATACATGTTAACTTTATTTTCCCCCCAAAGCATGTGAAGTGATGTGATATAATGTCTCGCATGATTTGTCATGTAATGTAATGATAATCAAGAAGAAATGTAAATGCCGTGTAATGTGTCATGTCATGTCGTGTCGTGTCACTTTATAAGTACAACAACAACAAGTTCCCACATTAACCTTACATCACTTCACATTACATCACATCACATCATATCATATCATACAAGTCAAATTTCAGTTGTAATCATGCACATAAAATTAATAACTTTTCATGTACGTACTATGTATGTGTGTAGTTATATATAGAAAAAGAGTAAAAGGATGAAGGGCTCTGAGATCATTTGCTCAACAATTACATGTACAAGGTACATACTTTTCATTTCCATGCTGCCGTTTTCCCTTTTACCAAAACGGGCTGTGAATTGTGAAGGATAAATCCAAATAAATAAATAAGTAAATTGTAGCGATTGCAAACTTTGGGAAATGGATGACAATTATTAGAATTGTTAGTTTCACATGTTTTGTTCACTCTTCGTTTTGAAGGACGTTTGGGTTGCAATTATAGTTAAAGCAATCCAAAACTTACGACATTAACCATCAAGAGTTCGGCAGCACTTTGTATCATGTAACACGTTAAGATTATTATCCTAATTATGGATTTTCCTCCTCATTTTTTCTATTGTCAAGTCTATTAAACTTGTGAAAAAGCTTGCTAGCCTACACCTACACCAATTTTGAATCACGCATATGTATGTATGCATAAGTATACATTAAAAGGGATATAAAAAATCTGAACAATATCGTGACGACGTTGAAAACCACGGATTTGTCAATAACGATCCATGATAAATTTTAGAAAATAAAAAATGTCATTGAGATCTATGAAATCACGAATTACTTTGTTATGTTTTATCTTGCAATTAAATCCTTCCGGCATTTCATTGGATATTATTTATATAGATAGTCATAATACATATGTACATGACATATTGTTACAGCAGTTTATATTCCATATTGTTTAGTATGGGGTTAAATACCCTGGTGAATTCGAATGGAGTTTCCCAGTCGCTCGCATTGAAGCGTTCAGACTCGATTAATCAGAGGTTAAAATGAGACATGTAATATGCTTTTTTAATTGGCCTAATAAATCTGTTTTTTCGGGGGGAGCGAATCATATCATAGTGCTAGAGCATGTCTAAATGTACTGACTTGTGAGTATGTATATATTATGTACGTACGTACTTATATGGATGCATATACCGGAGAAATAATAAAGTGCACATGAGAATGAGAAGAAGCAAGGAGTGGGAAAAAATTAATAATCTAGACCTTTTTTGTCCCCGCCTTATTTTACTCAGCCAGGAGGGATTTTCCTACATCCAGCACAGAGGAACATCCGTAAACTATTTTTCCCCCTTACAGATTATACATGCTCAGGCTTTATATCTACTTTACATACACCATAATATTTATATAACATACTCATAGTCAATGCTCAACGTTCAACAGCATTTTTTCTCCACTGGATCACGTACTCCCGTGTATATCCAGTACACATGTGTATGACTAACACACAAAATATTATGCTGTTTACGCTCTCTAATATTTTATTATTACAAGCCGGCTTCTTACATCATGATCATAATCATGATCATGGTCATGTGTCTAATAGAAAACCGCAGAGGAAAATACATGTGTGCAATGTACACTACAATGCCAGTGCACCGGAGTTATGTATACGTATGTTGAAGCATGTTCGAGTTGAAGATGTTTCGTTTAGTGGGAGGAACTGTAGAACACTTCGGCTTTCTCAATTAATAAAATAAATGTCTAATTGGTCACAGCCACAGTGTTGGCTTTCATCTAAAAAGGAGAATCATCATCATTTTTTTCAGTTTTTCTCGCCCTTTTGAAATCTATTAGGAAAAGTAGGAAAGCACAGCAAAAAAATAATAACAAGAGAAACAACAGGACCACAAGAGCTGCTATACATGATGTAACTAGTGTATGTAGTTGTGGACACCAAATATATATATATATATACATACTCTCTTCACATTATCAACAACCATTAGTGCCAAGTAAAAGCTATCAAGTACCTGGTAAAATTATGTATAATTTTTCCATCTCGTTTACATTAAAAATGTTAAAGAGCATTCTTCTTCTTAAATTTTTGCATAAATTAGAGAGAAAAAATTGTACAGCAAAATGTACAAATTTATTAGGTTGTACTATGAAAGAGTTTAACTGAATACACAATGACTGATATATTTATTGCATTTAAGTTTTGCACAAAGGTAAAAGTGTAAATAAACAAAGCGTTTGTTCAGTCGTTTACCTAAAGGTCTCATGGTGGAGTCCTGGCCGGCTCTTTTCATCTTCCCTTTAAGGATTCCCTCGGCATTTCTCCCGGAACGGCCTGATATGATGGCAGCAATGCTGAAATCTGTGGCTCGTGGAGCCCGACTCCCCAAAAGGCCTGGTAGATCTTCCATTTCCATTGGAAAGACACCACTAGTCACCAACATGGATCACCAAATATGTATAAAATTATTATTTGTTTTTCCTTCTTCTTCTTCTCTTGCCTTTCCAACTTTGGTGTGTATAGTAATCAACCTGTTTTACGGCTGCACAAAAAGTGTCACGTTTTCACAGTCATCTTGCCAGTTGTCACCTCTTCATAGTTAACTTTTTAATATGTTATTGTAACTACTCCGGAAAATACGTGAAATAGTTGACAACTATTTCACTTTAAATGTAAACCGTTTATCTTTAACTTTTAAATCCGAATTCACATTGATTTACTTCCGTTTTTAATGTCCCGAGGTCCAGAATTTGAGGCTGTTTTTTCCTATTTTTTATCAATCATTCGTGAACCTTTAATATACCTTTACTGTGATGTAAGTCAAGCAAAGATGTACTGTAAGCATTATATATGAGGCACAAGTCAAATGTAGAATCGTTTTATCCTTGGGTCTCTACCCGAGGAAAATAGACCAGGACTGAACGAGAGTTTGTAAATTTGACAGATACTATACATACAACTCGGCACGAGGCTCGTTACTCTATACCATAATATGCACGTGTATATATAACATGTGTACACTTAAGAGCACTGAGTAATCACCTTACGTTCACTGATACTGGTAATACACATACCCATACAGTACTACTCTCACAAGTCAGATACTAACATACACACACCGAGAAAACGGGAGAGGAGTAGGAGAAAATAAACTTGAATCGAGTACTCTTCTCTTTTTTTACCGAATTCCTCGTATTTTCCTTTTTTTTCTTTATGGTATCTCACAAATCCCCATCCAAAACAGTGGAAAGTCAAATGTTGAATGTTGAAAGTTGAAGATTGCTTTGAGGGTTTCCAATTTTGAGGAAACTCTTCTCCTTCTTTTTTACTTTAAATAGAGAGCGAGACTGTAAAACAAAAAAAAACTGGTGTAAAAAGTCTAGTTTATATATTGTATTGTATTCCGTTGCTTTGTGTTGTGTTGTGTTGAGAGACTGAGAGAGCACGAGTTTTTTCCTTATGTTGCTTCACTACTCACAATATTTGAACTTGGGAATTGAGTTGACTATACGGATCAAGTTTCCCATGAACACTGAACTCAAGAAGAAGAAGAAGATGAAGATGAAGTGAGTGACTACGGAAAATCCTGGAGAGTGTTTGCTCTTTGCCTATATGTGGATGAGAGACAGGCAGACACATGGAGAGTTTATGGGAGAGAGAGAGAGCTAGAGAGGAACAGAGAGCTCGTCAAAATAACAAAGAATGTGTTCAATTGGACTGCTGAAGTGAGAAGAAGGGCAAAACCAAGTCCAAGTCTCGTGTCTCGTGCCGATGGCAAGAGAGAAGTTGTAGTTGTAGTATGTTGTAGAGTGTTAGTGTTGGCATGGCAGGGTTTGTAGTTTGTATCGTATACATGTGTGTCTACCCTTGTGCCACTATATAGAACTACAACTGTGATATCAGTATCACAACCTGTCGCGGTGTCCTGTGTATGTATATGTACGCAATTACGGGAAACCACACCTCTAGCTTTGGTTTGTCGTTTTATACTGCTGTGTGGTCTAGAGAACGATTCTACCGAGTTGATTTGAAACATCCCCGAACTGCTACTTTCTACGCTCCTCTCTCTCTCTCTCTCTCTCGCTCTCTGTATATGCTCACTCTCCTCAAACATGCAAAAGAAATGTTGAGGGGAAGACGAACACAGAGAGAGGGATAGAGAGAGAGAGAGCGCGCGACAGAGAGAGAGAACATTTTTTCCCCTCTTTGCTCAAGATGGGAAGCCAGAGAGAGGATCTTCATATTCTTCACTCGATCTTCTCCATCTTCTACATAGTTACATAGTTTTATATCCTCTATCAAAAAAATCCTTCCATCTCTATTACTCTCTTTTTCCCTCTCTCTCTATCTCTTTCTTTCTCTATACTTTTTTACTTAAGTACTTATCCGCCGCTACCGTTTTTTCTCATGCCCCTGTTATAATACTGATAGGTCACAGTTATATCTCCATTCTTTTTTCTTTTCTCTCTCCAAAAATCCAAGCTGTACAGTTATCTGATGTGCATGGTATGGTATACATGTACATTATTTTCTGTCTTTCACTTTGTTTCCTTGTGCGCCTCTTTACACGCAGATGTAGACGAATAAAGTGGAGGCATGTTGTGACAAAGTCTCTATAGTCTGTGTTGTAACAAAATGCCTTATTTTTGTCCTTTCAGAATGTTATGCAGAGATTTACATTGTAAAATGAGGGAGACCAATGTCCAAATCGAAAATGTAATGGCTATTGATAAAAATGTAATATTTTTAGTACTTTTACTAAAGGCAAACCAAGGGGGGAAGGCAAATACTTAAAAACATAACGCAGACTGTTCTCATATGTTACATTTTATATGGACCTGAAACGAAGGCACCCCTCAATTTCAAGAGTAACTGTATGGTAGAAGGGATTAAAATTTACAAATACTTGAAATTTTAAATGGGATGTCGGTTAACGCTCAATAATAAAATGCAATTTTAACAAAGAGGAAGAAAGAAAGAAAGAAAGAGAGAGAGATAATATAATTAACGTATGATGTGGTTTAAAATTCTCTAACTTTTTGGTTATTTATGTTTATTTTTATAAAAAACAGTAGTGCGAAATTTTATGTAGACGAAAGTCTACTAAAAATCGAGAGTCGCGGGGTCTGCTGTGTTACTGTATAGTAATTTTCTCTAGGTGTCTCAATGAAAATCGTTGCATTCTCACGCCCTGATTTTGCTATGCGTGGTTGAATTAGTGATAACGGTTAGACTTGAGGTTATGAATGGGATCGGAGATTAAATTTTGAAATGACAACAATAAATCTGACAGATATTTATACATATAATATAGGTCCATAGGTGCTTCAATGGGCAAGCCAACTTTTATTAACTTGAAGATAATAAAGTAATTTTCTCATCTCAGGCTCATTTGAGCTTTCAAGACGCACATATGCATGATCTTTACAAATTGCGAATTTTAAATTGTATTGTAAACTGTAATCTTTCACCGCTGCTCGTAACACACTTTACATTGGAGATTCCTATTACTTTGATTAGTATGTACGGATGATTTAAATTACAAATTGCATTTTTTGAATTTGTTTTGCATGTATATACTCACTTACATTATTCCGTATTTTTATGCATTTATGTATTGCCAGCGTCAATTTTAATTGAAAAAATCAATCAATTTGTCGATTTTCTACTATGCTGTGTCTTGGATACACAATACACATTTTCGTTCAAGAAATAACGTTATAATTTTATGATTGGTTTTGATGTGGTTTGTAGATATTAACAATAAATAAAAAGAAAAAATTGCTCTTATGTACGTATAAACAAAGTGCAACCATCAACATTGTTGAAAAACCTGATGATGACTAGACTTGTGATTATTATTGTATGTACAATACATTTCTGCCTTTAATGTTTGGTGCTCAACGAGGCCAAATAAATTGAATTTTTCTCGTGATTATTATTGTGTGATTGTGATGTCGTGTATATTATGTATAGAGAGAGACGAAAGCAGCTAACTACATGTGAAAAATATGTGATGGTATGTGTTGTTGTTTATATCTACAGCACAACATATGTACATTGTACATATCATATTGGGAGTACAAATCCCAAAGAGTGGATACACGTATATGCATATATGTGTAAACTGTGGCGAGGACGTGGACATAAGTGGATGAAGCCTTCCCCTATCGTTTTGCTCAACACATCCAGTCAAAAGTAGATGAGAGAGCTGTAGAGGAACGAGGGTTTGACTATGGGGCTGGCATTATTTCGAGGGTTCGGCCTCCATTCAACACGAATTTAGTCAGAGCCCAACCACACGGACAAACTTTTCTTCGTCTCCTCTTTTCTTCTTCGGATTTTTTGCATGCCTTTCCACACAAACGTGCATACAGCCCAGCACTATTTCTATTATGTATACAAGCAACATATAGTTGTTCTATACTCGGAAGCTCCCGCTGCCCGTTTCGTCTCTTTCTTTTCCCTTCGTTTTTCCTTCTTTTATTTTTACTGTACAGTGTGTTCAATACATATGTGTTCAATACATACAATCCCTCCTCTCTATTTTACATTCAATTACATTCTATATAAAATCGTAAATCGTAATCAATAATAAAAAGTAAAGCTACAGGAAAAATTTATAGCAAGCGACATTAGTGAGGTTTGACAAAATTATCTTCTCAAATTTCTTTTCAGGTAGATATTTTTTTTGTCCAATTTTGTTTGCGTGCTTCAAAAATAAGAAAAATTGACTTGTAGATGCTAGAAGAATGAAAAAATAGATGCATTTTGAGCTCAAGGCCAAGGCTCTCTAATATAATTTTCTCCCAAAATCATACAATGTTCTTGAAATTTTGTCTACTTCGTGTGTTTGTGTGTTTGTACTTCTTTGCCCATATTTGACGTGGAAAAAAAAGTTCCATAAAGTTATAAAGTGAAGAGAATTTTATGAAATGTGATAAAAATATGGGAAATAATGGTATCATGCTGATATCGAATAGCTTTTTACTTTTTACAAGTCCGCCACATGCTTGTGTAATGTACGAGTGGAGACAAAGTGAACGGGAGAAAAGGAGCAACAATATTCTATAGGTATACCTACATATATGTATTACATGTATGTATGTATACTATAGTTAAAAAGAACGAGACTCCTCTTGATTTATTCCTCATGGAGAATGAATGAATGTTGGTGAAGTCATTTTCGTCGTCGTCCACAAAAATGTGTTTATATAGGTATCTATGCGTCTGTATTTTATGTATATGGTGGAGGCAGACGTTGAAACGAACAATAAGAAAAGTGTAAAATGTGACTGCACTCTGTAGACATACTTACATATGTGCATATGTGTGTGTGGAAAAAAGAGTGACAAGCCTTTCCTATGGGTGGTTCCATGTTCTCTACTATATTTTATCATGATTCATGACTATTATATGAGTTTGGCGTGAATGGCTTCACTATTTTTTTATTGTGTTTTGTTTAGTCTATTTTACATGAGCTGGTTTTCCTCAACTCAACTCCACTCCACTCCACTTGCAGAGAAAAGGAGGGCTTTGTTATTTATATATACAGTAAAAATATACGCTTTTTGTACATTTTAAATGATTTCCACATGTATACAAAAAGGCTGTGAAAAAACCGTAAGGAACTGCCAAAAGGATGTGGATACAAAGTACCAACTACAAAAAGTTTATTGATAGACACATTCTCCGTATATTATGCAGATTGCTGTAACTTATAAAATATATGATGATGATAAAACTCTGTTTATCCACGTTTTCCATATCCACGGAAAATTGAACTTTTTTCCATGCCTCCTTTTCATTCTTCTCCCTGAGATGCATTTTATACCATTTTATGCGGCATATTAAATATTTTATAATCGTCTCCTAGGCATATGTATGTATATGAAGGTATTTATATGTATAGGTGCACAAGCACAAAGAACATGGTGAACTCCTCAAAAGGCATAGTTAAAACGCAAAAAGTTGTTTTTGCTATTCTTTTGTTACTGTTGGTGTCTCTTTCTCATATTCATCGTCAGCATGTTGAATCGTAATCGTCGAGGAGAGCAACAAGAAAAAAATGACGGCAGACAATGAATTTTACGTTGACAGACAAACAGATCCGCGGCTATAAACTGTGGATTTTACCAGTTTACGTGAACGCTTATAATTGCCTCGCAATTACACTACAGTCAAGCAAATGTTGATGCTATCTTCTTGTGTCATTGTTATGTCTCTATTATGCATACGCCGCGACTCGAAGATATGCACACTTAAGTATACGTATGTACGACAGTGTATGGCAAGGCAATGGGAAAATGAAATGAAAAGATGAAGACCCCACAATAATTTAATGTATGAAACTACTTTATCTTTTATTACACATTACACATCCCACCAGGACCAGGGTTTTATTACAAATAGAGACATTTGGCTTTAATTTCGATTTGTTGCAACTTTTTCATACTTTCATCTAAGAAAAAATATGATTGAACTCAATAAGCCTTCAACCTTGGTTCCTATTTAATTTCTGTTTTGCATATTCTTTTTTAAAGAAACTTGTGTAAATTTTAAAAAATGCAAAATCTCTCTAATACTTTACTTTTTTACCAAAGACGATGATGTAATACTATATTGTATTTGATGTATATCCAAATTCCGATACAAACAAACCAAGATGCCGACCAAACCCACAGCACAGTAGACAGGCTAACATGCTGTCTACAAGGTTTTGAGAATATTTATATTTTATTGCATCTTTCCATAATTTTTTTATACTGTTGCTCCTTATTGTTACTGTCCGATTCATAAAATTTTTTTGAAGAAAAATCTCATAATACCATCGGAATTACAGCATTACACGGCGGACTGTAAATTGAGTGATAAATTCACAAAGAGCTTTTCTCATCGTTTTCGATTCTCGACAGTTGGAATATTATGGCTTCATGAAAATCCCAATATTTATTAAAATTATTTGAAATGATCAAAACCATTTTATTTTATGTTTGATAGAAGGGAAAAAATATGTACGCGATTTTTTTTGTATTTTTGCACTTTTACTTGAGCTCTGGTAATTTTATTGTTCAAATTAACATGTTGATCACGAATATTATTCAGTACCGCTGTGTAACTATCTTAGCTATTCATTGAGCTTCAAAGTAGCGACGAGGCACAAATTTTTGAAAAAATCTACAGTTGAACAACTCGTTGTTGTGATGATGATAATAGCAACAATAATATTTTTTATAATTTACAACAATATTATAGGTATGAGAAATGAATGCTTAAAGTTTGCATGCAACATGGTATTCATGTATACAGTATGTATGATATGTATAATGCTATACAATATGACGGGTATAAAATTATTATCATGACTTTATTTTATATACTGTTTATAATATTATACACTCGTGATATTTGGAATTCAATATTCGGAATCACGTCATGTAAAGTCTGGGCATTTATCATTGACGTTATGAATCTCCCATGTTGCCTCTTGATACATGATATATTATGATAAGGATAATTACAAGTTAGATTTCGTCAAAGTATTGTGTGAAAAATGGAGAGAGTCGAGAAAAGCAAACAAAGTGGGTATATGTATAACTTTAGAAAAAACACGTAAAATGAAATCATGACTACGATGATCATAATCATTATAATAGTCGTCGTTATAACGCAGTAATAATAGCACTTTTGCAGCTCGTCGTCCTCGTCCGCATCTGTATAGCTGACTTGTCTGGGTCTGGGTATGTACAATAATAATGACGATAATGCTCAGAAATTCACACAAACATACATGTATATATACGCATACAGAGGCAATAATGCAAGAACTGGAAGTAATAATTTCATTATGATATCAGAACTCTGTTCTCTATATTTTCTCTACATTTATAATTCTTTGCCAGGTGAGTCGGCAACCAAAGCCAAAGCCAAAGCTAAATAAATACGGATAAAACTAGTCGTAAGCACGTAGACACCCACAGTAAAATATGCAGTATACACAGAGTATGGAGCGTATGTGTGAAAGTAATCAAATTCAGAATCAAACATTTACGATATATTTACGAGCTGCAATACTGTTTACTTTTTCTCCTCCTTTCTCCTCTATACACAACGTCTACAACTGCCATACACTCGAACAAGTACTTATACACCGACTTGAGACTCTTTCTTGTTCTTTGGTTTTCCAACTCCAATCTCCTCTTTTTCTCAAGCGCAACGCTTGATATGAGTATGTATATTATAATATAACTATATGTATGTATACAGGTAATAGGTTTTTTAGACGCCGGATGTACTAAACAAAATTTTAGACTTTTTATGACTTTATGCAGGTAAAATGTGGTGTGGGCTATTGATTATATGCAAAAAGGACAAGAGCGGATTAAAATTTATATAAAGATTGGTTGGAACTTTTTTATACGAAATATGAAAATATTACAATAGTAGCATTTATTTTGCATTCTACATCTGTGCTATGTGAACAGGTGAACTGTACTGTGTACTAGTTATAAACGTATTTTATTTGTGAATGATACAACTCACCTGTTTATAACTGTGTGACAGTTTGGAAGTTGTGAGTTCCACCATTTGTGTATTGTATATAGATGGCAGATTGGAGATGCATAATTTTATTTTACTTTGTTTTATTACTTAACAACGTTGAATGCTGAACAGTATAAAAAATCCCCATCTTTTGTTTGCCCCAACATTAAATTTTTAACAGCATAACGTATATAAACTCTGTAAAGCATGATATATGCATTCAGTGGTCATAATATTATTTTTACAATGAGGATGATAGTTAGTTGAAACAATTGTCTGTGCAAATAATTTCCGAGAAAATTAAAACAGCAATAAGAATAATAAAAATAATAATAGCACCATATATTGTACATTGTACACTGTACACATTATATGTAATAGCAAGTGCCGTTGTGGTATGGTGGCTCACCTTTGTATGAGCAAATTGTACATTTATGTATAACAATGTGCGGCAATAATTAAACGTTGAAATAGTCGTATTAATTTCCTATTTTTTTCTTTTTGACATTCTTCTTATACAATTAATTCTTCTACCTTCTCATAGGTCTTACTGAATAAAGAAAGAGCATCTCGGGATGCTCACTAAATTACTTCGCCGTATGCGGTGGAAATACTACATGCATACTTATTTACTGTATTTCTGTACCTTTGTACACATCTATGTGTGTTTTATCTGGGCAGTTAAGATCCATAAAATGTTTACAGGGCTGTGACTATGACTTTGGATAATTTGTAATTTCCCTGCGAATTTCAACCGGTTTTGCAAGCCTTTTTACATTTTATTTTTATACAATCGTGATTACTGTGATGAAAGATGAGACAAAGTGATTTTTTGTTGTACTGGTCAGTTTCTACTCACAATCAAGTCATAGTGGCTAATTTTAAGGCGTGGGAACGCAAACTCAAGTCAACGGTTTGCACGGCAAACATTGTTTTATAAAGATTTTTAAGAAATAAACAAAAGATGCTTAGAGTTTCATACTTTCTTTACTCAAGTAGGTACTATTTTATCATTTACTTACTAGCGCTGACTTACTTCGACAACGATGCAACTGAACCTATAAAAATTGATCGAATTGCATTATACGTATAAATGTAATGCTGAAAGTGTGAAGAGACCAGTCACGTAATATTTAGCTTGAACTTCATCAAATATATCATCGTCCGCTGTGCAAATATATCATGGGGAAAATGGATCTTTAATCTCTACTAGATAGATATTTCATGAGTGTAGTAAGTAAGTAAGTGAGCTGAGTTAAGTTAGGCTGTTAAGCCACAACAAAAAAAGCGTAACAAAAAATTAACTGTAACGAGCCAAGTTTACTTTTTCGGAACCCCAGGGAGTATTTTAGTAGCTTTAAATGGACGGTTTATTAATCCTGTATCCTTTAAGGGATTTCCACTCGGACTTGGACATGGATGAGCATTCATCCGTCTCCCTGCCCTTTCATTATAAACAAAAAATCATCTCAGCGTCCATTCCCATTTTAGTTATGTGTTGTTGTAAAATGTACGTATAGACCATGAACCTGTTTCCTACTCACTTTTCATCATTCACTTATCCTCAGAATGTCTACCTGTTTTTACTTTCAGTTTGATGAGAACAAAAATTACAAAATAGATAGCAAATTATTGTTTGAGATTTCTGACATTCAAAAGCTAATGCTTATGACAGGGAATAATTTTTGTAGCTTTTGTTTTGTTGAAAAAGCTTTTTTGTGAAAAAATAGTTTTTTATGTAAAGTCGCTTCACCAGCTTTGCTTAACTGTTTAGCTTATAATTAGTCTACTTAAATTGTGAAGAAACGAGCTGTCAACGTTCAATGAATGGAATGAAAATAAATATCGTCCTCATTGGTTACAAGTAACTTGATAGAAACTTGAAGAGTTTAGACTTGACTGTTAACATGTAGGCAAGAGACATTTAATCATAGGAAATGCTGCAAAATTTCTTTCCCGTCGATAAATAAGTTAATTCATCATTTTATCATAAAAATCAGGGAAAATTCACAAGGAGGAAACAGTTTGTAGATACTCTTTGTCAAGAGATGCATACATGCTGAAGCCATTTTAGGAGTTTCTCAAATACTCATGTCAACTGTTAATTATCTCCCAAGGAATAAAATGGACTTGGAAATCACCCATGTACAATATTCTTGTATATGTACCTTCTTAACATTCCAACCTATTGTATCGCACGCACATAAAGTTAACTGCTTAAATTATATCATTATGGTTATTATTATTATTACAAATACTTTTCCCACTGCATTGAACAAATGATGAAACGTATAGATGAAATGAGCTTTTTCCTCTGTGAAATAAACGAAACGAGCATCCTTATCCTTATTACTACGCCATATCATCATCATCATCATCTGAGCACTTACTTCGTGTTTCCTACTTTAGTTCACAGTATCGTGCCTATATTAGGAAAAAAAATTAAAGAAGTCTATATCACAGTGACACTTTCTTTGAAGCGAGTTGACAGCATTTAAACAAGGCTTTTTTCGAGCTTAGAATTCTACAAACTTTTTTATGCTTCATTCAGAAAGTCAAAGCTAAAGTCAGAGCCGAGTCCGATTCCTCTCCCAACTTTTGACTTTGGACCATCTTAAAGTTTAGTTGAGTTTAGCTCACAGTCAAAACACCGAAGAGCAAAAGCGTAAGCAAACCCGTAGCCGAAAGTCGGCTCAAGTTTATTTGAAGGGAAGAGAAGCGAAAGAGAATGAATATAAGAAAAGTTGGTTTTTATTTTCCCTCTTGTCTTGGTTTCAGTCCGCATTGCATAAAAATGAGACGAAGTACGTATGTAATATGTATATGTACATACATGCAGAAAAAGTAGATGAAGAGCGGATGGGGATAAATGGAGAGACGAATTTTTTTTCCTTTCTCTGGAGTAAAATTCTCATACATGTCGAAGGCTCTTTTCAGTTTCAGCGTTTCTGCTAAGCAATGAAGAGAGAGAGAGAGACAGGAGCAAATATATAGGGAGAATATCAAAGAAATGTATAGAGAGGAAGATGGAAACATCGTCGCTTTTTGCCCAACATGTAAAATGTACAGAGAGAGAAATGGAGGAGCGGAAGAGAATGATGAAGATAGCTGACATTCGGTGGGGACATCGTAAGCCGAGCTATTTCGTCACGAAGGCCATAATGTCGAAACGACCGCCAGAAGATCCTTCTTCAGCTCTGGAAATCCCCTCAAGACTGTCGCTCCACTCGACTCCATTGCTCTCCTTCTTTCTCTTCGGCCTTTCTTCCCTCCCATTTTCATTCCTGTATCAAAAATTGTCATGGAAACTCGTTTTCCGTCTTCGCTTTTCTCCTTGCCTTTGTATAGCCTGTACTGTAGTGCTATATGTGTGTATGTTCTGTATTCTGTACTGCATAAAAGTTTGAAATTCTGCTTCTCCATTTTTCGTCCCGCTCTCTGAACTGGTAATGTCTATAATATGCGCTGTGTCGTCCTCAAGACGATCCTATAGATAATAGACACGTTTCCATTTCATCCTCCACATTTTCTAGTTCCAGCGACAACGACAACTTTTCCTTCTGTCTCCACCGCCTTTTCACTCCATCCCCGTATAAACAAAAGTCATATCGCAACAATAATAGGGAGATTTCTCATTGACTTTGAATTAAGAATTCATTGAAATTTCAATGACCAACGTTGCTTGTTCATTTCATTTAGTGTAATCCGTTTTTAGCATAAAATTATCTAGGTTTCTTCTCACACATGCAAATGAGGGATAAAAATGTGTTATTCGACAGCATTTTAGTCCATTTATGTAAAGAAGAGTCGTTTTATTTAGGTAAAAATGAAATAGTTAACAATGTGAAGGTACCTAAAAACAAAAGAATACAAGTTTTTATTTTAAAAAAAAATACAGGACAACTAACGTGCTGGGAAAAATATTTTTGAAATGCCAAGCCGCAGGAATACCGCAGTACACAATATGACACAAAGTATAAAGGGGACAAGTCCATTTAAAAATTCTACGATTGCGACGTGATTCATGATTCCCACTTTTGTTGTACTCCTGTGATGATATTCGGATGTTGTCGCGAAGAAGTAGACATTCAGCCTTCCTCCTCTTCCTTTTTAATATTGAGAGGAAAAAATAAAATAGAAAAGAAGGAAAAGGAAAATTCGTAAGCACCGCTTAGGTTGACGACGAGGATGAAGACAACGTCGAAAGCTCATATTCATGCTTTTCCTCTCGACTTTTGACTGGCTTTACTGGTTCAATTTTATACACATTTTCAAAATAGCACAGTATCTATGTGTATGTATCCAACGTATGTATATGGTTATAGCAACATGCAAGAAGTTTTATGTTGACGATGATATAGAGAAAAAAGTTGCCATTTCATTTCACAAAAGATCTTTCCTTTTTCCTTGTTCCAACTCAAGGAGAGAGAGAGAGAGAGAGAGAGAGAAGCGGAGACGCCGTTTTTTAAACGTAACCTTAAGGCTCTAATAAAAGAATATGTTCTGATAAGCAACCGCTTTTTTTCCAACATGATGATCATGATGACGATGGTCCGGAATGGGATGGCATGGCTAACGAATAAATTACACGGTCGCATCATCATCTCTTTTCCCGGTCCCTATCTCTTCCGCATCCATATTGCCAGTCCGTGATCTGAATGTGCATCGGCGTTGGCATCGGTCGCCTCTGTCTTTTCTCTCGCATATATACTATGTACTTATGGCACGGACATTATTATAACAATTTCGTATGCATATACTAACAATATACACAGACTACATACAGTCTGTGTGTACTGTGGAGACTTCTCCTTAGATTACTCTCCACTAGTCGTCACACTAAAACCTAAACCTAGACCTAAAACTGAAGCTGGATACGACTACACTTTTTTGACATTATGGAAATCACAAAGAGAGCAAAATCCCTTAATCCCCTTGCGTTGCCTCCAAAACTCGTCAAATTAGGAATCTGTTAAAAAACAGACAAACGTCAAATGACAAACCGTCCACTTTCAATTCTTCACGCTATTCATTCACTCTTCGTCCTTCGTGCTCAACGTCAACATTTATCCGCACTTTCCTTTCCTTCAACAGGCTCAAAACTTTCCATTTCCACACAAACTCTGTAAACATTATACACTGTTACCGCTTATTTAACTGCATGCAATAGACAAACCTTGGACCTGCCACTGTTGACTGTTCCAAATTGTACAGAAGCAAACCGTCGTTTACATCACACTGTAAGTGAGATCTGCTCAATACATTACAAATTATTTTGAGCCAATCGTGTTTACTTTAACAATAATTTACCAACATGTCCATTTGTTTTGTGCATACCATATAGTGGTTTGTTAATTAAAGGTTAATAAATTTACTCCCACAAACATATGCATGTATATGTGTTTGCACTACAAGAGATGACATTTTTAAGTAAAAGCTTCATAAGCATATCACTAATTTTTAATGATTTCACATGTCCATGTAATTCCATCCTTGGTAATTGCTTATTAGTCATGTACATATTAAGTATATATGTATAAGTTGTATAGCACAAGGTATGATATGATATGGTGCATTTATTGGATTACTAAATCTGTGTGTAAATCATTGAATCTATATTACAATTTTACAGCTTACAGTATCTGCCTATTAGTAATACACAATGAGCTAAGTAAATACTGTACAATACAATACATTACAAAGAGGCAAAGACAGAGGGATGGAATAGCTAGAGCCCTCGTTTCTTTATGAACTAGCATTAGAATTTAGATGGGAGAATTAAAAGATAAATTGTGTCCGTGAGTGGAGCAAGTGGAACCCCTGAAAATCAATTTCAATTTGACGAGTCCATTATGCATGCAGATTCATAAATTGCAGATTACACAGACTGTGTGTGTATTTATAAGTGTAATGTGCATAATGTGTAGTCATGTGTATTTTCTATACATATTCACTGACTGACTGTTGTCAGGTCTGGTCTGTCGACTCCCTCATTCACCATTCACCAACTCACTTTGTATTGTAACCGTACATGATATCCATAAGTGTATATGTTTACACAGCGGTTTTCAAATGACAACGGACATCTATTGAATGAGTTAATTTTTTGAATTCAAATAATTAGGCTTAAATTCTAAAAGTTTCGGAAAAGGAACTTAAAATTTGGATAGTTTCAAAAAATACAGATGCTTCTGAAAAAACTATTCAAAGGAACAAAAAACTAAGCTCGGTATTTGTCTAATTAGAACGCAAAGCACACTCCTATTTGTCTTCAGCCCTCTTTGACTTTTGACCTATGCCACTGGATTAAGCACTGAAGATTTAAAGTGCTATTTTGCACCAAAATTGAAGCTATATAACATAACTTCCCATCTCGAATCTCCGCTGGAGGTCCATTTCATAAAGATGAATAGATAAATAATGCAGGAAGATTGAGATAGCGACAGGAATGGCAATTGTCCATTGTATGGTACAATATAATTTTACAATATATACACAGTATACACAAAATACAATGTCAATATGGTGGCCGGTCCGTCGGTCGGCTGGCTTGGTAGGTTGGTTTAATTTTTCTATAATTTGTGGTATGTTTATGCATTTATGCATTCATTCATTCATTTCATGTGGCTTTTCTACAGCAAATAGTCAAAGCATTTGGACACCGGCAATCAGTTTTTCCAATGACAGTCTCGACTAGCGAACAACAATACGTGGATATAAATTCTTCCACAATTACATATCACAGAAGAGATTCCCCAGATTCCCCACATATAAAAACAAATAGTACAGATAGACGTGAACATAGACGCAGTAATATCTGTTCAATTTGTACATGGCTCGTGAAGAACGAGTTAAAAGCCCCAGCAAATGTGTCTACATATCTATACCTCTCATATTTTATTCGTCTAGTTAGTCTGTCTTGAGTCTTGAGATTACATTGTAATAGTGTACAGTACTACGTGTATGTACATACTAAATGTACTACACTACATGTATATGTATACACATATTGTATGGCATTTTGTTGTGTGGCATGGAAATGGGAAGGGAATGGACTGCATTAAAGAGCCAAAGAACATTGAGCATTGAACATGTCGGATGTCGGATTGGTATGCAATGAGCTCCGGCTCTCTCTCTCTCTCTCCATATAAAAATTTATAGGTAAAATACAAATGCGATGATCATCATAATAAAGTTATAAGGGGAGAGGAATTCATGTAAAATCCACTTATTTCATTCAGTAAATGTACACAAGCCAACTGCTTCGTTTTCATTTTCATTTCCATCTCCATCTTGTTGCTTCTACATGTTATACATGTACATATACATATGTATGCCTGTATGTACTTTGAATATCATACAGAGTCAAAGTCGACGCGCCTCTCTCGTTCTCTGTCCTCTTGAAAGAAGAGAAGAAGGGAAAGATATTGATAAAAGAGTCGAAAACAGCGTAAAAGTATAGAGAGATTCCCATCGCAAGAATCACACACCGAGTTGGTTGAGATAATAATATGAAATACGATAGTAGAAAAGAGCGGCGTATTACTGTGTATGTATATAGTCCTAGATATTGTATCTTGCTTATTGCTACCAAGTCATACGTACACCATACTATTTTATTTTGTATAAATAATGGTGCTTGATTGTATCCTCCGCTGTAGTCTGTATCCTGTGTGTCTATCTCTATGATGTATGCTAATTCTCATGGCGGACTCTCTTTCTCTCCGTCTCTGTGCAGATATGCTCTTTGTTTGGAATGGCTGTTGGTATTTGATTTTGGTATTTCATTCCAACAGGCACAGTGTACACATATTCCTAGCCGTATTCGTATTCGTATTATGATGATGTCTCGGGTTTGACTCTGAGTCTGATTGTGATTGTGACTAGAAAGAGAGATCAAACGGAGAATGGAATGGAGAAATGGATGTAACTAAATAGTTGACTAGGAAAAGATGTATGAATTGTATAATAATATAATTCTGTGTGTTTTGTACGTGCAATGTATTTTGTGCAATGTACATAATAATAATATTACATATAGAAAATAATTCGGTTTGTGTGTGGGCCTTCCAAGTGTGGATCATAACTTAGTGAATCGTGTGGGATCAAGCGACGGAGCATGCTGCGCAAAACTTCCAAATGCTAAGGACACTGACAGATAACACGTGATAGCGTAATTTCGTCTACAGGTGTGTTACCTACACTCACTTCTCTTCTACTCACCCTTTGTCTTTTTCTAACTCTTCTATGTACATGTACTTAATACTTGGGTATACGAATTTATATTAAGATATATTTATGCACGTAACTACACTCGACAAATTCACGTTGCATATCCAAAGCCAAAGCTTCCAACAGAGATTGGGTTTGAGCCTGAGTCTGATTCAAAGTGTTATATACGTATGTCAGTACTTTATGACATGATAAATATATAAGCAAACATAAGACTTATTTAGCAACATACCACATACATACATACAGATACTACTTGTAACAGCAAAACAGCCCTTTTAAATTAAAGTAAAAAACAGATTACCTAAATGATATTTTACATTTTACTCTTACAGGAGCGGGCCAACATTACTGGACTATAGGATAGTCGTATCATGTAGTTTTATATACACAAATATGCATGTAGTAGTAGATTATAGACTGTAGACATATCTAAGAATAACAATGGCAGCACAATTCACAAACGTAGCTCATTATCTTGTGTGGCGCAGCTCAAAAAGGAGCCTTAACTCTTTCACTTTGAGTGCAACAACAATGGACAGTGAGGTAATGACATAAAATATGCATTTATTTTCAAGAGGTATCTTCTTGGAGGTCCGTCATATGTATGTAGGCATGTATATTAGACAGAGTAAATTGTATAATTTATCATGGAAAATACCAAACATGTCGCTGTAAATAGAATTCAATAAGAAGTGTTTTTGTATGCACATTTAAGTTAAAGGTGTTGACTTGGGCAAGTTGATGTTGATAAGTCAACAGCAAAAGGACAGAGGACAGAAACGACTTTTATATAGCTTAAACAGGAAAAATCTGCAATCTTTTAAAAATCTTCAGGATAAAAACATTTATTCTTAATTTGACACTTTTCTGCAAAATTAGTCTTATTTTTCAAGAATTTTCTCTAAACATTTTTACCGTACATGATACATAGGATTTTTTAGCATAAACGGTTAGTTTATAATTAATTTTGTAAAAGCAAGAGAACTCTACAAAGTGAGATTTGGTTGATATTGGACCTACATGTACATATTTGTCCACAGATGTAGAAGATAGAGCATCTGAAAGAATCTAGCACTTCGTTTTGGCAATAATCATTTCTAAATATGTGTGAAGTTAGAGGGACAGGACAAAATTGGGATGCAATTACCATCGTGATTATTAGAAATGGTGATATCTTTATAATGTGTACGGGTATTATAGATTATAAACATTGGAGATCAACAGACAATCTGCCTAATTCTTTATTCACGCATGTATGTGTATAGTTATAAGTAGCATGAGACATGTACATTGTACATGTTGATTCTGAATAACTGAATGAGTATTTATATGTACTTGCATATGCGGACTCAGCATGACTTTTGATCTCGTATAGTAAACTTTCGGACAAGAACAACTGTCTACATAGAGCCTTTCCTCTCCAATAAACAAATCAAATGCAATCGAATCAGTGACA
>JAQIVE010000073.1:0-59693 GCA_034698285.1 Sminthurinus bimaculatus
GAGCTTTCAATGTTGCTATGATGCATTATGTAGATATATGCATAATAACAAAGTATACGCACACATAAAATACATATGGAATTGCTACGTTGTCTCCAGCATCTATATCTATGTGTTTTGGCAACCGCAATTTATAGATCTAGCGATTCTCGCGCGACAAGATTCCAGCCGGGATATAAATATGGAGTAGAAATGGAGAGCGAATGTTTATAGTTGCTGAAAATTCAGATGCTCCGCTTCATCGTATATAAAAGAGCTTTTGTGCCGGAGAATTTCGTTTGTATTCTTTTCATTCTTTTATTTTCAACCCTACTTGAAGTTTGTCCGTTTCTTTTTATTTCAACAACCTCCAACTTTCTCCAATTGCCAGTTACAAGTCTTTGTTTCTAATCTGTTAGATCTGTTTTCCACATTGAGTTTTAATCATGCTGCGGCAATTTTTGCAATTTTGTTAGTTTCTTTTGTCCATTTCTTGATAAAATTTTAACAGTAAACGAAAAGAGCGATTCAACATTATACATACTAGGAAACTGTGGGGAAAGTTCCACGAAGAAACGAGAGGGTGCGCTTTTTCAACAAGTTGAGAGTTAGCAGCAGAATACAAAAAACAAAACAACCACACAGCAGGGGAAACTCTAGCCTGTACGTGCAAGTGCATGTGTGCATATAGTTGTGGGAAAATAAATGCGTAATGAGCAATCTTGGAAGCTAAATCACCCCTTGCTTTCTTTTCCCTCCCCCTGTCTCTAACTCCAGCTGGAAACAAAACACTGACCATAGTAACCATTTAAATAGCATGGTTGTTATGGTTAGGCTCTAGGCTCACTACTTTATACCCACCCAATACAAACGAAATAATAAGAAGCAATCAAGGTTTGATGAGGGAGTCATGCGAGTGAGGAAAAGGCGGTGAGCACATTCATTCTTCCTTCTTGCTCCTGCTCATTCGTCTATTGGAAAGCAATCTCATCGCACCAACTCACATACACACACACACAAGCAAACAAACAACAAACCACGCTCGACTCCACATTCACTAAACCACACTTTCCGCTGAGGTAATGCCCGTGTGATGGTTGACGTTTAGCTCTGACTCTAGCCAAAGGCTTAGGTCTCTACTTTTATCTCTTTCATCGCGTCGTTTTCTATTATTTTCTTCTGTGGTCTTTAGGTGTACTGTTTAATAGGTGTAAATAATATGGGACTTTCTGTTTTGTGGTTAACGAGGTCAAAAATCAGCAAGTGGGATTTCCCAGTCTACACACTGGCTGTTATAATAACTTCTTTAATACTATGGAAAATATACATATACCTCTGCTACCCGTCTGCCCTTAATTTGCTCCCGTTTGTGTAATGATTATGTCACTAATTTCATTAACCTCGTTTTGCCCGGTTGTCAAACTCAATCCTCATTCTATATAATATGCAGACAAGTACAAAAGGTTGTGGTCTCGTTTCACCACCATCAACATAATCCATGCATTTCCTCTTTCTCCCTCATAAATTAAATGACTCGAGGTGCACAGATTGAAACGATTGAGGTGAACGCCTTTTGCTTTTGTTTGTTTGCAGCGCCTGACTTTTTAGTGATGATTTTGCATGAAATACGAAACGAAATACGAACAAAAGGTTGGAATAATGTAGTCATTGTTTTTCAAAGCAACAGGAAAATCGGGAGAATCGAAATTTAGATCTATTATCATTAGATAATTTATCAATCTTTATTACAGTTTTACGTTGATTGTCATTAATTTTTTGCGATAACTTTCCTTTACACATGAAAACTGAATCATAAAATTCATGTCTGTATATTGTCTATGTCATGATTTTTTCATGCTTATATTTTAGGTAAAAGCCTATTTGTCTTGACTTTCCCAAGAGAATTTCCCCCAACACTGCATTTTTCGAGGAAATATAGAAACCCGAGCTCCGACTAACTAGTTCGTGCGTGTACAGTAAATGGTAAACGTAGCCGTGCATATACATACATAGACGTGCAAGAAATGAAATGAAGAATTGGATTATGATGAAGATGTTATTGCCTTTCCGTCACTTTTTCGACTCGACTGTCTGTCAAGGGACACGAAATCAGAATCAAACCATCGAGGAAAGATCCCGAGGGGAAAGTTCAATTACTTCTTACTCTCGATACGAATTTTTACAAAATTATATCATTCATCTATTTATTCCGTTTAGTGCATTGTGCTATTGTACCGTAAGACTTACATACATTGCATGTAGGGCAAATTGTCCAACCAAGGAAAATGATTTTGAGAAGGAAAAAACTAATTTCAACTGAAGCACTGAAGATTTTCACTCATATTTATTTCCTTTTCATTAATTTTTGCTTTTGTTTAATTTTCATCATTTAATTAAGGAATTAGAGTCAGATTCCACATACAGATTAATTTTTGCTTTTTCATCCATTCATAATTTAAGAAAAATTTCATACATAGTACATCGTATTATATGTATGTTTCGTAGTTTTAGCCAAACATCAAGCCAAATGAAATTTAGAAACGACAATAAAAGTGACAAGAATTTTGGGTTTCCATTTATTCTCCAATTCTACAGATAGTTATACATATATCCCTAGAAAGGTAAGGCATGGTGACAGTAGATAGATATATAGAGATGTCATTTATTTGATTATCATGTAGAAACGAAGGAAAGGTCTCCTGTTTTTGTCCCCATCGCATTTAATCTCACGTTCCCCTCCAGCTTCACACAGTAAAGCTCTCCTCTCGGCGTCGGGATAAATCGGTAATTATACCACTCCGGAAAAGAAAGAAATTGCAATGATTCTCTATACATAGTTAACGAACGAATCGATGCATCAATACGGTAATAAGTAGAGTCGAGAATTGGGCATGTGTGCACTGTGCGTGTGTGCACCATCATATCATTTATACTACTAATAATGCCTGCATTTTGGGTGCATCATCATCAGTAGTCGACAACAGTTTCCTTATTGCTAATAGAGTGAATGAGAGTGAGAAGGATGAATTAAGGAGGCGAAGCGAGTGTAGGTTGTTATGGTAGGGCAAGGGAGAGCTTGGAGCAAGCAAAATAATCTGAAATGGAGAGGTCATTCATTCATCCATTTATTTTGTAGGCGGATGGTTTGGCTTGGTCTGGTTTGCTCGGGCTTCACATACAATGGTTGACGAACTTCTTTTTCTCTTTCACTCTTGACTCATTTGTTATGTGTGATGGTGGTGGTGACTGTGCCAATGAGGAAGGTCGTATTTCCTAATTAAGCAGGCATTATTGTGATTCTTGACACGGCGCCACTACTTTGTTTTGTTCACTGTGCATCCAGATACGCCATTATATATTTCTTATTGCTCAATATAGTGTTGTAATTTGTAATCACAATAATATGTCGTGTAACTTAATATGTACAAAATAAATAATAAAAGCCAGTCTGGTCCTTTCAACTCGTTTTTGGTTATGAAATTCTCAGAACTGACCACTCCATACTTGAATATTTTCTCCGTGCACATATTACATGTGAAAAAGATTTAATTTAACAGAAACATATTATGCATTTGGTACTGGGAAAGTAATTCAGCATTTAACATTTAATATTGTCGATTTGACTGATGTCAGAGGTCATTACAAACTTCGAAATAACTAATTGAACAACTTCAACTTGATAGTGTTCACCTTTGCTCTTTCCTTTTAAAAATACGCAACAAAGCTACAGCAAACTGATGTATGCTGTCATTTATTTGAAAACACGTTTCTGAACAATGATCCTGTCGTTTAGTTTGTCAATTGTTAGCAAAACTTGTAAACAATCATGTCATTGCCTAGACGTGAACAGGACATGGTTTGCCCTTCATTAGATTTCCGTATCGTCCTTACTTTAAAAACAAATTGAAGTGTCAAAACTAAAAAGCCTACTCATACAATAGATTTTGAGTTCTGCGTGCTTTTCATCAAGTTTTTGTGTGTTTTTGCTTATCTCATTTTGCCTGTCTACAAATTTTGGCAATATTATTTACAACGTCGTTTGCAGCTAGCGACGAAATAGTAAAATTGTCCTTCATAATGGTCATGTTGAAATTCTAAAAAGGAGTTGCCGTTTTCCTATTTCATCGTCATACTGATAATAGTTCAAATTGTCTCTTGTATTTTCTTGTCCGTAGGCTGAAACAAATAGACACTCGGCGACACTATGAAAAATAATACGAAATTGTTCTCTTTGTGCGTGTATGTGTGTACATCTAGATCTAGCTTTCTCTCCCAATTCTCTCTCCTCTGGCGTCGACAAATATAGAAATGGATCTCTCTCTTTGTCTTTGAGACTAGACCAAATTTTCATTTTTCATAATGTGAACGTGGGTCATTACTTTGAGCGTTTGGGTTACACTAGATGGATAAGTATAGAAATAGATACAGATGTATTCCCATTCGTTTTTTAATGCTCCATTTTCACTAAAGACCGTAGAACCTGGAAATGTGAGCTGCACCTAGAAGCGGTAGTCTAGTAGACCTTTTTGTGTATGCATTGTACAGGAGCCTTTGGATCTCTGGATGGTGTCTGGATGAACGAAAATGATCGCACATATATACACCTATACACTATACATATACCATAATAGTGCCTCGCTGTGTGTCAACCATCTATGATAATGATAGCACTAATAAATTGCCTGTGTGAGGAAGAACCGGGAGAAGAAGCAAGAGCGGAGAAGGAGAGAAAAGAGAAACATTGGCTTTCCTGATGACTCATCCTCGCCACATTACTTACATGTACTGTACATGCATACATGCATCTCCTATCCTGTTCTGCTCTCCATCCTGTAGGATGTATCTCTGTGTGTCGTACACCTAGTAACTAAACCAATAAAAGAAACGAGTCACTTTCTCTCTCCCAATTTGTAGCCACCGATCGCACTAGACCATCTATTCACTCACTCTTTTCATTTTTGTCTGTATCTCTCTCTTTCTCGCTTTCTTTCTTCAAGTCGGCTCTGAATTCTAGACGGTAAAAGGTTCCTTCTTCTTCTCCTTCTGAATCTTGATATTACAGAGGTCTGTCAAACAGTAGAAAATTTCTTGCTTTCTCAAGTTCAAATTTTATGATAATTTCAAGTTATATTACAACAGTATATTTTTTTCGTTTTTTTGCTATCTTAGTATTGTATTTTGTAAAAAAAGTAAAATGTAAAACAAGAACATATTATAATGAAAAATTCGTAGCTTTTGAAGCTGTGAAAAAAGTACAAAATTCAAGCTGAATGCTAAACCCCTCTTGTAAAATCAGAAGTATGTGTGCGCTTTACTACGTTATGGGGAGAAAAGTGGTGTGCATTTTACATTTCATGTACATCCATGCATGCATCATCGTACTTCCCTCGTCCTTTTCTCTCCCCTCAAAGCCCGTGTTTATATGTATTATTATTATGTATGGACATTATGCGTACATGCTACTGCCTTTCTCGAGCATCGAATGTACGATTAGTCACGGGCAAAACCCGAAAATCAATAGAAAGTAAGTATGATATAAAGAGCCGCTCGTAATATGTATGTGTGTAATGTGTAATGATATCAAATTTTGTACTGTACATACCAATAGACGAGTCATATCGGCGTTTCTCTACTCTCCTCATGCATACATACATACACAGTACACAGCATGCAGTATGCACTGACTTGAGAATTGAGCATTGAGAACCGCCATCCTTCACATTGAGGATCCCCGACCACGGTTAGGTTATGCTCAATGCTCAATCTATACCAAAACTCTCTTCTTTTCCTCTTGTTCAGTTCCTTCATGTCTAACCTATTGGAATAAGTGAGCTTACTCGAGTTCGAGTTGGAGCTCGAGGAAAGCAAATGCAAAAGCAAAACCAAAGGCAGGGCAAAGCGAAGGAAGCCAGAGGAGAGAGCCTGATATAAAATATACTTAGTGTATGTTTAATGTATGAAGTAAGTATGCTGGATTCCGTGTGTAAAGTGATGACTCAGCCTCGACCCGAGACTACTTTCTTCTCCGACCTTCTGAATCCTCATCGTTTTTCTTCCCTCTTTCTCTTTCACTTTTACTCGCTCTTTTCTCGTCCTCTTGCTTCTTTTGCTCTTTTTTTAGTTCTCTATGCGGAATTCCAAGTCGGGAAATATTTGATTTTTATTCATAGTCTCGTGTGTACTACATTACAGAAACTTTTCTTTTTATTACCGATACACATAAAACAGGCATATACGAGCAGTTCCGCATTTCATATGGATATTCCATACGATGAACATTTGATGGCTTGTAGTTATTTCTACCTTTAACTTTGGCCAAGATAGGATAAAAAGGTTTTGCTCCTGCTGAATTTGTAAAAATACCTATACATAGGTAGATAGATAGATAGATAAATGGGAAATGGGATTCAAAAAAATGTGCGTAGTCTGATTATTATTTGTTGGTCGGGCTGAATTCATAAATTTGTAATTTAATTTCTATTCCAAGTGCTGCATTGCTAATTTCGGATACCATGCACAAATAACAGAAAGTGCTGAACTTTCTTTCAGGTGAAACCAGGTGCCCTTTTTCTTCGTACACTGATTATAAGAAGCAAATACTGTATGTATCTGTATTGTAATGAAAGAAACTTATTGTTTGATACTTGTAAAAGTAACTTCCGCTTTCGTAGCTTTCACTGTGTAATCAATAATGAACAACGTTTTTAGTGGTTGATGGGTTTGATTTTATTGTCTAATGTAGTAAAGATTGTCTTTCCTTGAATCCTAGCAAGAAAATACAATATAAGTTTGAGTATATTTTTTCCTCAATACTGATGGAATTTAAAGAAAAATAAATCTTTCAAGTCATGCACTTAGAATGTTCAATGTGGCCTTGTCCATACTCGTCTTGAATATGTATAGGTCATTTCATTAGATGGTCAAAAGAGAACGAGGGAAGATTTTATTTCGAAGGGAAAAGTACGCTGGAAAATGAATTAGTTGTAAGTTCATTGTGGCAATTAGCGTAATTCCCAGAAGGGAATTTATGGTGGCAGGAAAGAACCATTAAATTTAAATTTGCGAATAAATTCTCAAATACGATGAAGCTTATTTTCGTTCCACTGGTTCAGAGACTGAAGCTTTAGCTGCCTGTGCTACTGTTTACTATCGCCTATACTAATATACGAATATACTAATTTACTTACAAGTTACTTGTTAGTTCTCTGAACTTTGGACCTACATGCTACGTTTGTGGTAGAAATTTGCTCTACCTCTGCTTGCTCTCATTCTCATCTTGTAGTCGTAATTTCCATTCCGCGTTCGTACATAAGGCATCCGACAAATGAATTTAATTTTATTACGATACTCTACATTCTATATTATTATCGTTCCGTCGCTTTATTTTCCGTGTTTGTTGTTCGATGTATAATTTGATTTTACGCTTGTTTCCAAACTCCGAGCTCTATATATGTATTTACCTTGTATTTTATTCTAAAAGCGTGTCTAGAATCATGTATAAAATTTATATTATTCGAATGAACCTTAATTTTGATGTATTTTTCTTGCAGATTTTTGTCATGGTTGGCGTCGAAAGTACATTAAAAATCCGTAAGTATTATTTTGAATGTAACAGTTAAGAAATTTTTAAAAGTTTAGCATGTCGAGATAATTACGCCTATCATAGACTTATCATTTTGTGTTAATGGCACTATATTGTCATATTGCCGAAGCAATTGCTCTTTTATGTATCATATGATTCATATGCAATCACTTTGAATCTTTTCATCAAAAAAAAACGCAAAAGGAAAATTTTGAGCATGAAAAAACTCTAAAAGAATGAAGTAAATCTATCCATCTTTTTATTCAACTTGACTTTCTATCAAATGTTCATCATGTTAAAAAAGATTTTCACTGCTCTTGTATTATATGCAACAACGAAAAAAATCCATACGGACTTTCCCCGCAGTTAATTGGCCTTTCTCTACATCGGCGAATCTTTTCGAACATTTTAGTCATATGTTCTTTTTACGACTTACATTGCGGCTCACTCAACCGTCAGTGGTTTTTGCTTCATTTTAATTGTATCAGTATGTATGATGTGTTTTGTCGTCCTTTAGGATTTTAAAATCTTTCTATGGCTATACCATATTATGTATATTAGACCCTTTCTACTTTAAAAGAAATATAACTACAGCCAATATTTTCAGAGGGTAAATACCCTTACATAACTATTTATGTACATTTGACAAATTATGACGGGCTATATGTGCATATTTTCCTTGAAAATAAAAGCTACTACTGACAAGCTCGTTGAGAATGCTCAAGTCTTAGTTCTCACATCAAGCTTTGACTCCAGCATTTTGGCTCGTGGAACTTTGAGCATAAGAGCGGAAGAAGATAATCGTAAAACACAAAACTAACTAATGAATATGTAGTTGATGTATTGGCCCTCCTTGAGGCCTGGAGACCTTGCACTTGGGGAATGAATAAAATTTGCTCAGTGCATTTCGCTATACTTACATTCTACTATAGGTGCCATCTTATTTTGTGTTATCTGTGTGTGTGTATGAGTATGTAGAGGTCACAGGGAAAAACTCAGACACTTTTCAACTTTGACTTTAACTTTATTGCCCCGAGTTGGAATTAAATTAAGAATGTTATATGCATTCATTTACACTGGATTTATATACACGGCTGTACTCCGTGGGCAGACGTCTAGGCTACTTTTCCTAGCCTTGCGTTCCTGCGTCCTCCTTGGTCAGAGTCAGAGGCAGAGCAGGGGAAAATTCTTAATTTGAGCAGAGTGCGTGACTGAAGTGTTAAAACCGAAGGACGGCACGAAAGACCATCAAGGAAAATATATATATCGAAATAGACATACGCACAGTCGGTTTGATACATGCATATCACGCACTAAAAACGAACGTAAGACAAGTCCCATGGGAGAAACGAAAATGAGAGAGAGAGAGCAAGAGGCTCAGGAAAAACCGTCTTGTTAGCTAGTAAAAAAGTCACCTATAACCCACAACTTTTATGCGTTTCCACATGGTTTAACCAGTCAAGGGATTGAACTTTTCTTTTGGACTATCAAGTTCAAGTTCGGGCACTTGTTATAATTATTATGTGCGTACAGTATGTGTGTTAGGTATATGGGGAAAAAATTCAGCGGCTATAGATTATAACGCTTATAAAATTTGAGGTAAAACATTCCGTGAATAAATGTAAAACGTATAGGAGAACCAATTTTGATCAAAGCATCAGCTCTCCATCAAAAGCTAAATTCAAAGGTGGAAAGGGAATTTTGTCTTTGGGTTTTACACTACAGTTCAATTGAAGAGTGTCGATCATCTGCTCATCATTTGATTCTTTGATTTTTTCATGTCCAATGTTTTAAGCATGAAATTGTAGAGGAATCTGAAAATGGTAGAATATAGTTACAACATAAGTGCGTGCGTGTGACTGGGCTTTTACCATGTATACTTTTCATAATATGCTTTTCAGACATTAGTTTTGGCCTGATCATGAACTTGAGATCAAGTATCGAATCAAATCAAATGATGATTTTGACAGAGCCAACAATGAAAAGGGGAGAGGGCACTGAATGATATGACAAGATGAGAAAAAGCCATGCAGAATATACAATACATCCTTACGTTTTTTACTTCTTTGCTGTTCAATAAAACGTTATTGATACCGAGTCAAACTCTCACTGATTGACTGATACTTGTGGAGAATACTAATTGTGGCAATTTATATTGCATTGTTAAGCTTAGATGAAGTATATAAATATAATTGTATAGAAATTATTTCTATCCACCCAACTTTAGTTCTCTTCTTCGATGAGTGTCAATTCAGAGAAGTTCATTTATCATTCAGGATCAAAAGCATGATTTGTCGAGTCGTAAAAAAAGGAAATTAAATTAAACGCTTTTCGATTTTCAGAATGAAAATGGTTGTACAAGAATTTTATTTTGTGTAAACTATACGTGTAGGCAGTGCCTACTAGGCACGATGTGTAAAATATAACGCACTGCAAATAATACATGCGCTTTTTGAGAGGTGACGCAACATTGTATTGATTTAGCAGAGTAAGCCGCGTGTATGTGCAAATTAATTAGTAAAAAAGATAATTGCATAATGTGGTTCACATGTTATGTTGTGGTTACGACTATCTGTCCTAAATTTTTTTCTTCCTCAAACTCTGACGTGTTTGCCCAGTGAAAATTAGTGCTAATATCCGATGCATAATCAATGAACTGCAATCATATTTGAAGCTATTCTAAAATTAGACGTAGACTTCTGATGACTAATAACCGTTTTTAAATTATAAGACGATAATACATTATGTAGTTTTAAACTAAGTGAAGCACTATTGTTGCTTTTTGACAAATCATTTTTCTCAACTGTTTTTAATATTTTTTACAACGTTACAAATTGAAACTTAAGAACAAAGGACTTTATGTTGCACTTTTCACGACGATTTCTTCGATAATATACACATTTAAATCTAAAATTCAGGTCCAGTTCATTCCAGATAATTTCTGCATTCAAATAAAAAAACTTTCGTCCTTTCCTGTTTTCCCCACGACTTGATTTATTGGTTTCGATCTTTGACAATTGTGGCTAATACACTCATCAAAAATTGTTACGATAAAAATAATTTATTTGAGGTTAAACTGGTGTGAATACATGGCCTTAACTTTATTTAACCAAAAAGCCAGAAAATATTATTACTTTCCGACTTCTTTCATGCGCTCTTTCAGAGTGCATGAAAACTTTAAGGAAAATCTTAATAAATATTTTCACTGGTATCTACGTCATTACCAGAAAAGACATTTAGAATACAATCTAAAAGCAAATTTTATCAACTTGCATGTGTAGAAAGTTCTGTGTACATTGTATACTATGAATTATGAGTACGTCAATTAGTCATTACATTACATCCTTATAACTTGCAATTAATCACGAACATACTGCCGGTTAAATAATTTGTCAGCACTTTTCAATTTTAACTCGTAGACCAAAACTAGCGTTGTAATTTTCATTAAAACGTGTTAGTTATAGAAAGATGCAAATTTTAACTTAATTACTTCAGCACTAAAAAGAATTTGTCACATTTCATTTCATTATATCTGAAGCGTATGGACGATTTGCACCTAAGTAGCAAAACTTATTCAGCATCAATTCATTCATTTCAATTCATCGGATTTTAATGGACTTGGGGTTTTGCAATTTTTAGCACAAGCATAATTTTGCAGTACGGAATCTTTGAAACTTGGCAAGTTGTTTACAAACTAATACGTATGCGCAATTCTTCATTATTTATCTCACTGTCAGTTAATTGAGGTTAACGTTGAATCAAGATCGATTTGAATGTTAAAAAAATAGTTGAGTTCAAATGCTATCGACTTTTTTGTACAACGTATGAATGTGACATCAAAGCCTGAACTTTTATTTATCGGATGTTATCTCCGTAATTAAAAGTTAAAATGTTCACAACTTGATACCATGCTTGTGATTTGGCATCCATGGCTGTATAAAGTTCTGCGAACCTTTTATTAAACAATCTTTTTTTCATGAAAATATAAGTAGAATATTAGATGCTTAATGCACACGAATGAAAACCTTAAGAGATCATTGAATGCAGATAACTTGTACTCCAGGCGGTCCAAGGGCAAACAGTTTTCATTCATTTTCCTCAACTAATCGAAAGTACGAAATGATTTTTGGCATTTTCGAATCCCTTCGCTATCGCAATACGTACACATGTAAGTATTAAGTATTCATATGCATTATACATACAAAATGTACAAACTACGGGGACAGTTAACACATTTTTCGCAAACTCACAAAGTCTTCTTAAATATGAGTGGTCGACATTTAGGCCACGGATCATTCAACAGTTAAATAACCTTCACAGTTCCCCATGATAAGAGGCTTATTTTTTAAATTTTGTTCTTTCTGATGCTGTTTTGCCTTTTGGTAAAAAATATTTGAAAATTTTCGACGAATATCTTGAATGTTGATCCTTCCCGCAGAATCACATTTTGATGTCTCAGACATTCAACATGCGTTGCCCTTACAGAATATAAATAAATATTCTTCAGTAATTTTTAAGAATGGCTGACAGAACACTTATTAAAGCATTACAAGTACAACATATGTTTGTATAATCTATTCTATAATGGTGATAATATTGTTATCGAAGCATTTTCTTCAGAGAATTTATGTAGTTATATTGGAACTTTGCATGTCCAGTCGGATATTCTTATCAGCTGTAGAGCTAAACTCAACCGCGAGACCCTGTGTAACTAGTTCTAGGCGACCGCGATAGGAACTGTTAGAATTAATCAGTGTCGACAAGTCCAATACGGGAAAGGAAGTTGCGAGTGGAGATTGGAATCAGAAATCAAAATTGTTCGGTATCGGAATTCATTCATCGACTGCATAATATTGTACATTGTACATGCATATTGCATATGTACAATGTACATATGTGTGTATGCATGCATTCTCTGTTTGAATTTCTAGACACGAGATACGAGACACAAGCTCATTGTGTACAATACAATATGCAGTGTAATGATAGACTGTGCGTAAGATATATTATGGAACTTTATTATTGAGAATAGGGAGTTGAGAGTCATGAATCATTTCTCGTCGTATCCGACCTGATAATAACTGCAATACATTGCAATGTATTGCGTATTGCCTTGTATCTATACATAGATATAATATATGTTTGTGCAAGTAAGTATATTATTCCACATTCCCTATACAAAAGATACCCGTCTTGTTATATTATTTATATATTTATTCCGTATTCCAGACGCAGATCCGTAAACACAAATGTACATGGTCGTATCTAAGCATAACGCACAATGCGAAGCGCAATATAATACAATATACAATCGAACATGGAATACAAAATAGAAGAAATGGTTATTATTTATATAAATTGTAAATTGTACAGTATATAAATAGAACTCTCGCCTCTCGTTAAAAGGGAAAAATGCTGGACACACACAGCAACTGCAACACAAGTAAGCACTGATATTTCACCCTCCGTATACGTTTTCTTTTTCTTCTTTGTATTTTGTACAACACAAAATACAATAGTGTACAAGCTTCACATTTGGATTCATCATCATCATCATCACAATCCCATCGTCATGTCATCAACATTGATCGGCAGTGGTGTCCGTCTGTCTCTGTCTGTCAAGTCCAAAAAGGAAAATCAACCATAAGCTCTTGCCCTCGACTTTGTGTAAATCATAGTTACCATGCTTCACATTATATTTTTCAGTTGAATAGACGATACACGATGTATGTATTCATTGTGTATATAATGTATACACACATACATAAGTAGAATGTAGATCGGTTTGAATTAGAATTGGAGCTCAAAAAATGTAAGCTTATGGTCTGTTGCATATTACATCATTTATCGACGGTCCCTACGCATGAACATGCATATGGTTACATTTATTTATGCGTAATAGCCCAGCCTAATAATATTCAGTTTGACAAAATGAGATAGGAGGCTCACTTGCTCTCCATCTAGTTAATACGCACATACACACGCATAATTATACGCACTGTCCTCCCTATTAACGATAAATACATAATATACATACATATTACCTAATACACATATTGATTGTCTGGATTGAAAACTTCGTTCTCTGGAAGCCCTCTGGAATACCGAAAGCTCACAATGTCAAACGAGGTTTCAAGTTTTGAAATCCTACTGGTTTAATTGTTTCCAGTGTGTAGAATTTAGGATTCAGAAGTACCAAGTTTTCACTCTATACGATCAATACACAATTTTGTACTTTGTATGGACTTAATATTGATCAGTGAATTGTAGATACCTTATGATACATGCTACAAATTCTACATCTAACTGTTTTAAAAATTGATGGACATTGTTTCGTTATCGTTTCACATGAAAATTTCGTTGTCAGTTTTAACATGCTTAAAATTTCTGTTTTCCAACCTATCACCATTTTTCTACAAATGGATACATCAGTATTATGATTTATGTTCCTTTTTTTCAATTCATCGGGAACTGAGCAAAGTTGTTTATTAGTCATCAAAATCGAAACCTGAATAAATGCGATTGTTCCCTGAGTTCACTTCCCACTTGGCACTTCCAGCTCATCACACATCAATGTCATTGTTATTTCTGCCACTGTCATCTGCTCTCTGTTCCATGCCTGGAGCGAAAGACTTGGATAGGATGGAGAATGATGAGAAGTGCCAGTGTCATATTATAGTCATGGTAAACTTATACACAGATAACTCATACTTGTACAAATTACAGTGTACAGAACACTATATGTACGTTGAACATAACTACATAAATGTAATGTGCGCGTATAATGTTGAGAATTGAGAATGGTACTCTCACTCCTCTGCGTCTGTCGTATATAGTTGACGGCCAATTGTTTCAAAAGTATCGACTCCACACTCTACACACTACACAAAGCACGTGTCTCACCACCATACATAAGTAGTAATACAAAATATAGAAAATGCACAGACACTGTGTACATACATATAGTATTTGTAAGAGTGCAAGTGAAATAAACTATGTTACCAGTCTTCCCGTTAGCTGCATATTCAAGACCTGTTCAAATAAATTCATATTACTATGTACTACATGTATAGTGTATAGTGTCAATGGCTTCTGGCTTGCAAATACGTGCTAATAATAATATGAAGTATTTTATAAATGAAATTGAAATCGTGTACACACAAATAGACAGGGATGACTTTATTCTATTCCATGCGTATTTAATTTCAGTTTCATTTGATCTGAATGATACTTCTTCGCTTCATAATAACCTGTCACTTGTAACTTGTACATAACTTTCGAGATTTTTGTACGTGTGACGTGACGAATGATTGATGAATGACATGCGTATGAGATGTCCAGTAGATGACAGGGGTCTTTGCAAAATCTACGCTTAGTGTAAAGACAATGACTTCAACAGTTGAATTTATAGTTTTAACATACAAACACAATAGCTCGCATAGCATTCTTGAAAATTGTATAATGTGTAATATGCATGTAGTAAAATGTAAACTTGATAAGTTCAAGTTAATGTGTTGAAAACTACAATATAGTTAATATAATTAATCAGTATATTTAACAGTTAATAGAACGACAAGTCAAACATGAATTAGTTTTCTTCAAACCAGGGTAGAAAAACCACAAGACGACAACAACAGCAGCAGTGAGTTCAGGATTGCATATTGCATAAGCTTGTGAAAGGCATAGATTTTAAGCCAAGAGAAGACAAAACCTCAGTGATATCAAGAATCAAGAGGCAACTTCCTCTTAAAACAACAAATGACAATGACTTTCTATGCATATGAGTATATGTAGTGTGTAAGCACAAACTGTGGAAGTCAACTAAAGACTTTTGGTATTATGATACTGAAAATAAAGCAAGCAAACACGTGTAGGTTCTCTCTCCATGTATGTATGTAATTCTTGGGCTACTCATCATTCATGGCAATATTTCGTAACATTCTTATCTTAATAACATTCTTGTTTTTATATACATGCAAGTAGTATTCATAAATGTGTTTTCTGCAAAACATTATTAACATTACTTGCTTTGCTGCGAAGCACAGAATATTTGATTCAATATTTAATTCAATACCATGGTACTACATACACATACGTGCATACATATTATAGTACAATGTACGACGACAATGTGTTGACAAGATTCTGTACACATGCAGAATTAACAACAAAGTCACATCAACGGTACAAAATTCAAAATGTCTCCATTCTCCAAAGACATTTGCCCGCTGCATTTTATGTACTATGAGGACAACTGAGTATTAAGTCAAATATCTCATGAGTATATGCTCTTGTCATGTAATTCTGTTGGTGGTTGTTCTTTTAATGTGATGGTTGTAGGCGTATATAACGAGTGTGGTGATGATGTTCTCGAGCTCTTGTCTTGTTGCCCTCTTGAAAGTTCATTTCGCATTTGTATTCAAAGACAATGGTAAAATACATGCAGATATTGTATTATATAACAGGAAAAATCCTCAATTTAGAGTGCCTATATTGCTGATGTTATTTTTATGGCTGCGAGCTATGTACATTAGTGTAATAACTGATACACATACTATGTAGTAGCAGCAATAATAATATCTGTATTTATATTTTATCTTTTTTCTCTATTGTCTTTCCACTGCAAACTGGTGTTTGCTAATCCCACGCTTGAATTATATTGTCATTACTCCTCGAGACACTTATTATTGCATTCCTATTCCATGGTCTAGGCACATACAGAGATGATTTAATTTTTCTCATGTTTCATAGTTCATTCTCGTCTTATTTGTCTTTTTGTCATCAAATGATTACGCATATATCTATGTATGCTTAATGTTCCTTGGTACATGTGTCTATATTGGCAAAACCTACATACGTATATGCGTACTGTTATCTTCGTTGGCAGGAACATGAACTCGTCTCTGGACTTTTTTCGTTAACACCATGAAAAATTACGCAAATCCTTTGTCTCCAGTCTCCAGTTTCAGTTTCTGTCATCCGTCGTCTCAGACTTAGCTCAAGTATCAATAGCTGCAACTTGTGCAATGAAAGTCAAGTCAAGGCTGTGTGCAGTGAAATCATGAGAACGAGAAACTCAAGCTCAAGTTTATATCCGAGGTATTGACACTTTTGGATTTCCCTGTAGGATTCCCTCAGGATTCTTGGGAGTAGAAAGGCGGAAGAAAAATCAAGGCTTGCTTTAGCTAGAAACGCTCAAAATAGCGAGATTCTGCAATGAATGTAGAATTTCGGTCGTATGTATCTAGCAAAAAGGTTCTATAAAACAACTCTTTGCTGTATTAAATTCCGAACCTCGCTAGTGATTATTTTTTTACACACGAAAAGCTTTTCACACTGCATCTTTTTGCAGAGTTTGTTTTTGTCCGTTTTTTGTTTTGTTTTTCGCCGTGCCTCTCCATTTTCTCGTATTCTCCCCCTGTTCTTGTTTTTTGTTTGCTGGTGCCTTGTTTGTTTATATTCTTTGAATGTAAATAAGGCTCCGACTCCAACTGTGAGTGCAGTTAGCTATTTGTGTATTTTTGTGTGGATGGTTATACGGCTGATTCGCCACTCTCTGCACGCGGACGGTAATGCCAAATGCAGTGGTGTAATTTACACGGAGTGGAGTTGTCAACTGATGCAAAAATAGAAGAATTGTTTGTCTCCCTGCCTCTGCATATCTCTCTCTCTCTTTCCTCCCAGTAAAAGTTATGCACACCATAAACATAACGATGAAGCGAGAGTGAATAAGATGACAAAAACAAAACAAAAGCGAGAAGGAAGAAGCTGATAAAAGTGAGTATCAGTAGTAAGGTATTACAGTAGTTCCTGTACAGCAGCAAAATGGCATACTGCACAGTAAGAGAAAGAAATTGGAGAGAAACAGAATAAGAAAATTGGACTAAGTTTGCGCATAAAAAATATTGCATGGGAGCGAGATAAAGAGAGTAGCAAAACAGAGTGAGAGAGGGAGAGACAGAGAGAAACAGAGAGCGAGGGAATGAAAAGCACAGCAGCAAAGACTGAAGCAAGCAGACAAGAAGCATTCAGATAGGAAGAAGTGATATGATAAGAGCTTTCCATGTTCATGTTCATGTCCATATCCATATCCACGGAATGGCGCTATGGCGCAGAGTCTCCTGAGTGCTGTGCACTGTGCGAGTGTGTGTTGTGTTCGTCGGCAGAGAGTCACATCACAATCCATTCCATTCCATCCAGTGGAGAAAACACTTTTGTACTTGGCAACTCGAATCCAAATCCAACCCAATCGAGACATGCAGTACAGTTCCTTCGCAGACTTTCGTTCGAAAGCAGCATGCTGAACCCTACTGTTGTATCGCACTTTGTTCGAGGAAAACCCCGAGACCTGCTGAGCGCTCATGCCGCTGCTGCCTGGGTGAAACCGTGAAAATCAAGGGAATTTCTGTGTTTTACCCCGTCGCCGTCGTTTTACGAGCGAGAAAATACATTGTGCGTATTGACAACACTTGAATTCGTGCACATAAAATCATCACAGGAATATCTAGACAAAACACAAACTGTTATACCGTTTAGAGGAGAGTCTCTTCTGCCTTCTTTTTTACCGTTCAAGTCCTAGTACTTGTGTGTGTACAGTTGTACCCTGTGTAGTGTTGAGCTTGAAGTTGAAGTTGGGAGTAGACTTGATTTGAGTTGAGACTCGTGAGTGAATAGGGTGGAAAGGTAAACTAAGGGAAAGAGTCAAGTGACTAATCTCATTCAAATTTCCAAAGTGTGTGACTATTATCTATCAGCCTGAGTGAGCCTCCCACACATTGCTTATCACTTATATCAAAATCAAAATCGTTACATCATTTGTGTTTTTTCTTCAAATCCTCTCCTCGTGGGGTTTCTTCAATAAAAGTTTCATGAAAGAAAGTGACTGAATATTGAAAATTGCAGAGAAAAGTTTCGTGATAGATGGAGAAAGTTCAAGTTCAAAGTGCTCACCGCTCTTCTTTTTTTCCATCCCTTGTCTCGTGTCCCTGTCACCTAGCTTTTGATGAATTGTGAGAGGGGGAGAGAAATATTATAATTTCAAATTTCAAATCCAGAATTTTTTGCACTAGATTGAGAAAAGTCGAGATAAAAAAGAGCAGACAATAGGCGAAAGAAGATCAGTGTTTTAAAAGTTTGTTTTTTAATCTAAAATCGTTTCCCTTTTCATGTCGTAAGGATTTTGAACTTTTGAAAAGTGAACATAATAACATACGATAAAGAATGGGTTTTAAATGATACTTTTTAGATTAACGCAGTATAAAAGTTAAAGTGAAAAAAAACTTGACTGAGCTTTCCAAATCGAATTTGAAATGTAAAGTTTTTGGTGTCAATTTGGTATCAAACTTAAGCCGGATGTTGAATTGAACTATTGCACGAGCTTCTCTTTGCCTGCTTCATCCGTTCACTTGACTATTTGAAAATATTGTGTATCTATAGTCCACGTGGAGGCATAAAAAACCACGGTCTGTCCCTGAACATACATTGTGTGCGTGTATGCTGTCGTGTATAAATACATACATACATATAGTGACAAAAGTATACATGCTTATGAAGACTGAAGTCTAAATACCAGTTCTAATGTTAGTGTCTTGATTGAGCACATGTACTTTTATTATTTATCGCTGAACTTTAATCAACTTTCCTTTTCTACCACATTGACCTTAAACGTGTTTCAAAAGTCTTGACCGAATCATCGCCTTAAACTTTCCAAGTTTTACTAAAACAGTTTCTAAAACAGTGCATTTCATTAGTTTGGGACGAAGAAGTGGATAAACATTTTTTACAGCGTGTTTTGGCTTGATTTATGACGAACTGATATTTGACATTGATGAAAGTGCAGAAAGTATTCTAGCCAATTTGTGCATAGACAAACGACCATCGAGACAGTTGAACTTGTACTTTTGAAAGTGCACGGATTTTGTGTTTTTTGCTCCGTGACTGTTGCATTTCTCACAGTTTGGACCCGCGTTTCCGCCATCCTATACTGGATGACAGCCTAGAAAATAAACGGTAAGGTGAGAAAAGAAAGACATGCCAATTTCTTTTGTATGTAAGCATATGGCACAATTATATTATACTATCAATGTATACTGAGAACTGAGCTATTACGTCACAAGTTCAACTTCTCTTTCCCTTGCTATTAGCTCCCAGTCCTATAGAAATATCTATGTATGTATGTATAGTGCATACAGGTTAAAAAAATAGCGAGATAAAGACGAAAGCTGATAGATATGCACAGGCAATGGTATACAGGTACAATTATGTACAAGTTGAAGATGTAGCAGAACTTAAAGTCAAAGTCAAACTTGAGTAGTTGTAGTTGAGAAGTCAAGTCGAGGCAATCTAGCTGCGTACGTCCGTTTTGTCAAGAGTTGAGAGTCTTCACTTCACTTGCCAGAAAAATGAAAGTTTTTTTACCCTCACCCGGTTCTCTATAATATGTAGTACATACCAGAATACAACTACATTACAAAACATAGCTGAGCTGTGTTGTAAGAATGGAGGAGAGGAAGAGAAAAATCGGGAAGAAGAAATTTTATTTTTACCTCCAAACTTTTTTCCGTTGTAGACTCGGGACAGCTCATGTACTTTACACGTAATAGTCAGTACTTGACTATTCTTCAGTTGGTGGCTAGAGTTGTACTTGCACTGCCATCGAGTGCTCATTTTGCATGCCAAATGGAAGTTCGCCTTTTTCTCTTACTGCTGTTTGACTTTTACTTTTTCGGGACCTAACAGTTCCCTTTCCACCCCTGATTTACATTAACTGTAATATGAATCGAAATGGAAATGTCGTTTTAAGATATGACATCAAATTTAAATGGGAATCTTCCCGTGTCTGTCTGTATCTGTATCTGTGCGTGTGTATATATACATTTATACACGCACAGATACCAGATACGTGTTCCCTGTGCAGTTAATGTTGTACATGTGCGGTATGATCACAGCGTTGTTGATGATAATGATGATGATGGTGGTTTTCACTTGTGTGAGTCACCAGCTGACACACAGAGGAAAATAAATCACAGCGGGTTACAGACCATACTGCCATACGCTAACTGTTCTGGTTCTGGAATGAAGTGAAATGAAATGAGATCGACTACATGAGTAAATGATAAGATATACAGATACTATTATGCTAAATGTTAAATGACTATACTAACTGCTGACTGTCGGAATCAACTTTAGAATGGATGCAAATGTCATCTTGACTTGCAGATCTATGCAGATTTTCATTGTTCCAAAAGCCAGTTAACTGGCTTTTTCAACTCTCCAGTTTTCTTGCAGTATCATACAGTATATTTTTAACTCTACCGTTATGACAGGACATTTATATAGGTAAGTAGTATATATGAGTGAGGGAACGCCTATGACATATTTTGGCGAAATGTGTGCGCTAAAAACTGTAGAACTAAACTTTTGGTTGAATAATCGTCTACTCCTTTGCTAAATGAAGACATTATGTGATGATGACTTCAGCGAAAATAAGTGAAAGTGAAAATGTTTTGTCATTTCATATAAAATCATGATTTTTGTTGCACATCTAGTGCTTTTGGTACAATTTTTTGATACATCACAATAATAAACAATTCGAGGTATTACGCAATTATTGGCAAAACACAAATGCAAGATGAGCAATTTTTCCAACAATACGTTTAAATGCGTGTCGACTTTTTCTTGCGTTTTTCTGCGAATTTCAACAAAAAAAATAAAAGCAACATACAAATGAATATGCTATTTCCTCTTTGAGTTAAAGCAGAATTTTAGAGGGGTAAATTTTAGCACTTTGCCGTTATAAAACTTTGTCACTATTATGCATTATGCATCAATATTTTCTCAAATGTAAACAAGTACCACATCTTTTCCTTTCGAAATTCAAACTCACTATGTATAGCGATAATCACAAATTTTCATTCTTTGTCCTGTCATTCACTATGCAATAAAATTCACAGCTGCTGTCATACAAAAATAACAGATGGAAAAACAAATTTTGCAGAAAACGCAGATGAGCTCCATTCAAACCAAACCAAACCACAGCAAAGCGATTCATCCATCCATTCAAATTGCGGTGAAAAGAGCGTTTAATTTCAACCCTTTGCTTTGGCTGTCGGAAGCCAAAGAGTTTCATTTTAACTTTCTCGGGCTTGCCTTTGTCTAGCTCTGGACTTTTGATTTTCCTGGATAATGATAAATGAAATGCGAATCTTTTAGAACTCTCCTCGCCTTACCAACATTTTGCTATGATGTCTTTCTGCAAATTATTGTACTTTTAATTCTTTGGTCATTTGCTCAACGTTGTCAAAAACTAATAATGCCCTAAAATCTTTTGACGCTGAAGCTGGAGCACGATAGAAGCACTGCTAACGAGTTTGCATTGTGGTTTAATGTTCACCGTCGAATGTTATTTTCATCTTAATATCTTCTTTGAGTTGGAATGAGATGAAATTTGCCGTCATTTTATTTTATTATATAATATTTAACTCCATTGAAAAGTTGAATGGTTGGTTCGTGAGTGAGGACTTTTTGACTCGAGTCTTGAGTTACAAGGGGACTAAAAGGATTTCCCTAGTTCTATATAAATGACAAAAGCCAAGTTGTCCGCAATAATAATTTTTCTCTTTCACTATTTCCATTGTACATATACGTGCATACGTTTCGTTTCATTAGATTGCATTGGCAAAAAATAAATAATCCTTTTGCCATTTGCGTGGTGCTTTTGTCATTTGCCATTAATTTTGCTCATGTCTTTACATTACATTTCATTGTACTTATTGTGTTGTAGTGTTTATGTGTATGTGTGTGTGTGTCAAGGATTTCATTCTTCATTCGTCTGCAATATATCAATAGTGCTGGTACTAGTTCAAGTCGTAAAGTTTCTAGAGTATAGACGCAAAATGAAGAATGGAGACCGCGACAGCTTTTTTTCTACATCATCGTGTCAACGTCTGATGTCCTTTTTTATTTGGTTCGATAGGGTCAGAGCTACTCTCATTGGTGTGTATGTACTTTTACTTTCTTTTCAACGAGAATATCGCATAGAAACACCACAATGGAGAATGGGAATTCCGCACACTAGACTCATTCTTCTCCGTTTTATGCTTCCACACACACATACACAAGCATTTTGCCTCGCTTTGCCATTTTACTCAAGTTATATGCACACATACTACTCAGATGTGAAGCTATTCTATGCCTACAGAATTTCCATCGCTGCAAATTTATCGCTGTGAAAAATAGGTAGGTTGTCATTATTGAGGTTTCGCCGTATACAGTACAATTTATTTTTTAAAAAAGCTTTGTCAATAAATGACCCAGTGTGTTGTGGGTTTGTGGAAGAAAATTTTCCAGTACAAGGACTTTCTTTTGTTTATAAGCATAAGGCTCGTATTATAAGTAATAACTATGTTTTCATAGAAGCCCAAAGTAAGAAAAAGTCATCTTTTACTTAATTCAGCTCAAACTACTCAACCTCACTATTGTCATAGTATAAATCCAAAGTATTTATATGTATGCAAACATGAACCCCAATAATGGTTGTGTAGAGGCACTTGGAAATAAAAACGTGTGTATCCTGTAAATATATTGCGCTGTAAATCAAATGTCTGGGAAAATAATAAAAATGCGTGAGCACTTACACTTTTTAACGCATAAATGAGAAATGGAACATCACTTTCAGCATTTAAACACCTCAATAAATCATGATTGATGAAGCAAAAGTCGTACGAAATGCTTATAAAATATATTACGTATTATGTACAGGTTACAGAATCACACAATACATATGAGCAAAGTCTAATATAAACATAATTTGTGGATAAACATAATGGTAAATGAGGTTTTTATGTCCAAAAATGATGTTAAGAATAGCATTCTAGGACGCTAAAATGATGATGACATTATTCATTGCTTAAAAAATAGGGAGCTCCTTCTTTCCTCAACATTACTACAATGGTAATAACTGCGCAGACAGCATCCACAAACTTGTAACGACATACTTTTAGTATGTATTGTGAATTGTGAATATAATTGTAAGAGTTGGTCCAAAGGTTTGGTTTATTAGGGGAATAATTGAATTTGTAGAAGTATATGGATACAATACATGTGGTTACAATGTTTAATTAAAAATATGAACTAACTAAATATAAGAAATCACTAACATACACCAAAATAAAAAATATAAAGAGAAAATTCAGAAATGCGTAAATAAATGAGCAGCATAAAACATCTTGTTTTGCAAACAAGAACCAGTACATATATAAACTTTAAACCAAACTTTTAAGTCTCACAAGGCTTACTTGTAATCCCAAAAGATTTCAAATGCAATTCTACACGTTGCAGCTTCATAATATAGAAAGTTTGGGCTTAAATACAGTAGGAACATATGATACTATAGAGAAGTAAAAGTACTTTTACCACTAAAATTGCGACTGCTTTTCATCCCAGACTGGTACATAGTTATTTTGTGCCTTTGACTTGTTAAGAAGTTCCAAGTTGAGACAGTTTATTGACTTTTTTTCCTAACGCTGTCTGGCTAATTTCAGAGATACTCAGAAATATACATACGGGGAAACTAGAAACTAGAGTCGATTGCATACTTGACTTTTAGCTAATATCCACTAATTTTTTCCTGCATTACTTTTTATGGTGTTTGCCGTCGGTATCTAGGTCGACCTCATCCATATGTAGGACAATATTTTTTTACCATTAATTTTGGTATGCGCTGTGGATAGAGAAGCAATTCTTCTCCAGTTTTGTACTTTTAATTTTTTCATTTGCATTTTTGCCAGTCTACATTGTTTTTCAAAAATTCTTTGCGTATAACAATATAAAAGTTCGTCTATGAGTTTCAAGCCTTTTGCAAAACAAAACAGTTTTGTTGGATTGATGATAAAAAAGCAATTGAGTCGTCGTGGAATGTAGTATGATAAATTATTTCTAAAATATTGTATGAATATCTCCAGTAAATCGAACCGTATAGTAATAACGAAAATGATAATTTAATAACAAAACTTAGACGTTCCATCTAGCAAAAAGCACTGCCAATATGAATTTTTTAGAAGGGAGGGAGACATCAAAGGGACTCGTGCCTGCTGGAGCTTGTGTGTCTCTTTTGCAATAATAATTCGATTTGCGATTCAGTTTTCGGGTTTTTGCATAAAGTTTCACAGTACACATAGTTTGTAGGGCGGTAGATTGTTCCATAGTCAATAGGAAAACTTTGAAGGTAAAATAACAAAAAGTTACAAAGAAAATCTATGTCAATCGAAATGTTCATACATCACAAAATAACGCACAACTTTGATGTGTGCATTTTGCATAATAGATATGTTCTGCATAGATTTGCAATTTCTCGATTCTATAATACATACCGTACAAAAAGCCCATTACATGTGCCATTTTCTATTTTATTCAGCTTCCCCTTTTCTTTACTTAGTACTATTAACAGAGACAAAGCTGATAAAGTAAATATAATAATAATATGATGGGTTCTTCTTGGCTATAATACATAAATACTTACTTAGATTTATAAAATAGTTTCCGATCAATTCTTATGGGATACATAAATACTTGTCTTACTCCGTTGAACATATTGAACGTTTAAGCATTATGGCTTCCTATAAGACACATAATTGTCAGTTATATACATTTCTATATTATAGATATGTACATAAACTTGCTCATATTGTATAAAATATTGATGATAATATCACAAAAATTCAATAAAAATAATGTACACACAGCAGTCATCTAATAAAGGAAAATTGCTCAAAGTCAAATTGAATTGACCAAGGTTTTGTGTCGGTTATTGGAACGGAAATCAAGTGCTTAAAAGTTAAAAGACATGATATTTACTCACATTTACAATATTTCTAGGTAAATTGCAAATTATATAAAAGGAGCAAAACTGCGACGTTGAGAAAAAAGGAAGAGGAAAAAGCTATTATAGACCAAAGGAGCAAGCGGAACGCAAAAAGCGAAAGCAAAATGATTGGCAAAACTGACTGAAATTAGAATTCATTCAAGGACATTTCTCGTTTCTTCCTCCATGTTCTACGTTCAAAAACCTAGTTTGCAAACAGTAAAAGGAAAAAAATAATAATGTGTGTAGTGTGTACATATACTTGTGCATGTCTGTGAGAGTTTAATGTATTGTACCGTACTGCACTGTGATACTTTGTCTGTAAATGACCTTTGAAAGAAAGCAAAGTATATTCTAATAAGGAAATATCAGGCACAAACGTATATTTTGTCAACAATTAGTGTAAACTTTTAGGTTTGGAGTAACGTTTTGACGTGTTTAAAACAACAAGATGATGTATTAATACAGTTGATTTACTTTTTAATTGATAGATTTTGTAATGTTTTAAATTTTGGTGATTGAACTAAAAATAAGGAGCGACAAGCCCGTTTTACCCTGGTACTCCCTATACAATTCGTGTGTAAATATGTATGTCTGCGCTATCCTTTCCTGACATTAACGCATATTTATTTTCCACGGCTTGCCAATAGGTCTACTGACTGATTTTTTTCAAGTTCATTTCCACAAAAGCTTTTAGACACAAAATTGCACTGGACAATAACAAAACGATGCACACACACACGTGTAGAAAGTTTATGAAAATGTCCAGATTATATACTTTTACCGTATATTACCTAGTATCTAGAATTTAAGTAGTGTGGAGGAGTATACTGTAAATTATATGTACTAGTTTGTTATGAAATGGAAAAGGTTTGGTTAAACCCATATCAGATAATACAAAGCAGATTTATCTCTTATTCATTTCTGTGGCCACTTTTCCATCACCATTCTATTCCATTCAAAAAGTGCACATATGTATGCATAGTGACTGGAATGGAATGGTATCATAATATATTTGCACGCTATTATATTGACTTTTTCAGAAGTTTTTGCATAATAAAACCCTTCACATACAGTCCCTTGCTCATAATTCACATGAACATTGTAAAGAGTGGAAGCGTCGACGGAGACATGCATGTATGCTGCATGCATCACGCAACATGCTGATACGAAATACATCCCTGTGGAATATATTATCCGCTATACACTATATGTACTTACCTATCTATGCATGTATTTGCAATCTTTTGCAGTGTTGGATTGGATGGATTCGAGATCAGGATACGAATTCATGCCGTCTTATAATATATGTCAACCGATATCATAAACTTCACCAGCTATTATTGACATGGGACATGGGACAAATAGCTTTGGAGACGATGGTCTGGTCTAAGTCTGGAAATGCGGACAATCTTTCTTAGTATAGCTATGCCCATATATTTACATACTCTTGTGAGAAGTAAATGAAGTGCATACTAAACCGTCTCACTGAGTACCCAGTTTCGGAAAGTAAAAGAGCCGAATTAAATTAAAAACGGCTTTTGTTTAGTATTAAATATACCTGGAAAATCTACATTTGTTTTACACTTTCGTTCGGGGAAAAGCGGCAAAACCCTTGTACGGTATGAGCTTTAACAATAAAAAACGTCCTTGGGAATACAGTTTTCAGTATTTTTGAGCAAGAGGCAACGTTGGGAATATTTGCCATTGATCAATTGGAATCCTGTTTCTTTTCTTACAAGTTAGCTAGCTTGACTCGTAAGTGGAAGGATGTAGAAATGTCCGACGCAACTTTGCGCTATAGTGTCTAAACATAAAATTTGGATGAAATTTTCAGCACGGTTTCTATAGAAACTTGAACTGTTCAAAGGAAGAACTCCTCAAAATTTAAGTAGTTGTCGGGACATTCCAATGCGTATTACAGTGTATAGTGATGAGGGGATATGCTGTGAGTTCAAATTCGAGCCATAGTGACTGTGGAGTGAACTGTGAATACGAAATATGAGGAGAAGGTCGTTAAAGTTTATGGAGTTCCGTGCACAAATTCATTTCATTTCATTCCATTCCATACTATACGTTTGTGTACATATGCATGAGTGTATTGGACATTTTGGACGTGTCGTTATCTACATTTACATTCATTACTCTCCGCCAGAATTTTCTATTCTGATCAAACCATCATAATCACCGTCATTGCCCTATGCTCAAATTATCGTGGCCATTATGTGGAAATTTGCAAATTCTCGTTTAGTTCCTACGCTTTTTAAAACCCTTTTATATTGCAACGGCCTAGTGCCAATCGTTATAATATGTATGGCAGTAAATACACAGGCTCCCAAAGTTTGAAATTACAATATTGAAGATATGCAATAATTACGATAGCATTTGTCGCTTGATCATTGCACGCTGCAAGGTCATCGGAACGTTTTACTAGAGTATAATAGTATGCACGTACTACGTAGTTATACCAGTATCACATAATATACAATACATACCATTCAAATTGCGCCTATTTGCCTTGCATATACATATATGCCACATTATTATAATTCATTCATTCAGTAAATGCGTTTCCTGTACATTACCGTTACACGCTAGCAGATAGAATTTGCGTATCGTCAGTGTAGAATCGAATTACAAGGCAGTTTATTCGGCTAAAATGAGAAAATCTTGCTTTTAAAGGAACAATCATGGCCGATAATGAATATGCGAAATAACATTTCAAACGTATATTGAAAAAAATTTCAAAATTTATCGGTAATATTTGTGGAGTTGCCTCCGTCAATTCGGAATTGTAAGCATCATTCCTTGGCCGTTAATATGTGATACCCTTGGTCACAATTTATTGCATTGAAATTCATTTCTGTAAAGAAAGATGTAAAAGTAGAGCAAAAACTTGTGTCCAACTTGTGCGAAAGGAAGCCTTCTAATTGATGCATAATAGACCTAATTACTAATTAACAAAAAATTATGAAGGTATATAAATAGGTGCCAGTAGCGCACAAACACTTCGATGACTTTGTACGTCATCACCTAGTCCTTTTGGAGGAAATATAATATGTATAGACTTGTATCTAGTTTATATTTGAAGTATGTGACTTGCTTCTTATTACTTTTGATATAAACAAGTTGTTTCCCTATACACACAAGATATATTAGGTATACACCCTGGTACTAAAATGTTGACAAACTTTGTTCTAGTTCTGCTTGTGACTTATGACTTATGACTAAGATAAAAATTTTATACGTTCAACACTAATAATACTTTGACCTGTATATAAAATAATACTTATCGATGCTGGCATATTTGATTAGTAAAGGAGACTCTTTCTAAAGCATCGGTTCATTGGTAGTACATGTAAGTTTTTAATTCATGCAAAAACTGCACATACCTAATACTATCTACACATAGTTATACACGATACGTATTTCGTACATAATACGAAATACGAATGATATGTTGTACATAGTTGCATACGGAGAGAGATCCAAAATAAAGGGAGGAAATTAAATATCCGCTTCCTCGTTTTTGCAAAAATAATCTTTGTGCTCAGTGCTGTGCTTTATGCATGCACTGAGCACAAAGTCGAGATTCCTAAGAAATGAATTGAAACAACTGGCAATAACTAATAAAGCAAGTATCCGTTTCGGGTGACTTAAATAATTAGATGATTCAATGTGTTGGAGATGGTTTTCAACCGTAAATTGTTAACGTCGGTCATTCAAGACAGTGGAGAAGGTTTTTTGGTACTATTACAGTAGTCAGTCAAACCTGCACATAATTCCTCCTGGTCAGTATTATGAAGCGCACAAAAATAAAAAAAGTCATACCATATAGCATGTATTTACAAGTTAGTTTTCAATCTAACGTTATAAAAAAGTATCGTACGACTGCTTAATCCTGTATGGACCAAAAACATTTTGAAGCTATAATGTAATACAACAAGAAATGATGGAGATAGGAACAAGGAAACTATGCATATAAATGTATGTATACTTAATATATGTATACACGTACAACTATAATGTATAGGGTTTTTACATTGTCCGGGCGTCTACTATACTTAAAGTGTATTATGAATAATATGATATTAATATGTAAATCGACATGTGTGCAGTCTAAAATGTTATAAGCACGATAAGAGTATACCATAATAATATAATATAATATTTAATATTAATATCATTCTGAAGTGGGAAAAGGCAGGAAGCAGGATTATCTAGAAAAGCATATTTACTTACATACATTAATAATAACATAATGATAACAATGCATAATACACATAGTTAAGTATTATGTATACACCAACTGAAAATTTTAAAAATAACTTGTGATTTTTTACAGTAAATCTCTGCTCTACACCAAGGCTCTAAATATTCAATTATACATATAATATGTATTTAGTATGGATAATAATATTTAATGCACGTACATATAAAGGTGTACATATGGGGAACAAAAAACATTCCGTCAAGTGACTTGCATTGTATACTCTGGTGACTGGTGACTGCATGCAGCAATAAATACTAAAGAGTTTTCCTAATCTACTGTATTTTAAATGTCTTTCTACAATGTATAAGCTGGAGTTAAAACTATTATATTCGTTATTACTGTAGAGTCCAGAACCATATTGTTCTGTATTTATGTGCACCTATATAATATATACATATGAAAGCCACATACTACTAGAATGATATATTATGTAGTACAATTAGAGGCAGAAGTCCGATATTCTTTAAAGAAAAACTCTTGGTAGCCCATAGTATGTTGTATGGATATCTGTATAGTATTACGACATTAAGAAATGTATTGTGCATGATTATTCTCATGCATATATGCAATATACATGTATGCAATATGCATGTATCTGTAACACCATTATAGTAGTTATACTGTGCTATGTGGATCCAGCATGAATGCACATATTGTATAAGATGTGTGTAAGTATATCACATATCACAAATAACAACCACAAATGACACATTTTAGACTTGAAGTAAGCAGCAGGATTGTGTATAAAATTATATAAAATAGTATAATAATAAATATCAGTCCCTGTATAGCCCATAACCGTCAAAACGCTCAAGTCCATAATCCATAAAGTTTTAGCGTTCGTGTCCAAATATAATTACAATCAACTCACTGCTCAGTACATGCATATAATAATATGTAATAAGTGCAAACACAATGTTTTAAAAACTATATTATTATTATTACAGTTACTGAAACATTGCTACTTGCTACATACTTGCATCTTATACTTGGAATATGCATGTATGCATGTGCGCATGCATAGTACATATACGTAGTACATATGCATACACTCCAGTAAACCTTGCTTGACAGTTGCGGAAGGAAACAAACTAAAATTGTCTAAAGACAATTTTCTAAGTTTTTGGTTTTTGGCTTTTTTTGGTTTGGACTTGGCATTTGTGTTGCTATTGAACTATGGTGGTCAGTTGAACTATAATTCAATTCCACAATATCAAGTTCATCCAGAATTTTATTTAAAAAACCACTTTTGTTTCTTTAGCACATTGGTGGGTGTAAAAACTTTGTACAGTAAAAAGTAAAACCTGTCTTCGTCACATTTGACATGATTCAAGTTAATAGTCAATGATCAATTGTTAATCTAGATCAAGAAAAGTGTGGTCTGTAATTGAAAGTTTCAATTTCCGAATACGTGGACAAATAATGTGCATTGTACCAATTGCATGCAGCAACTCAGTATAAGGCGGAAGATAATTACCAAAAAATAGTTATTTACAATTGTGAGTTGTTGTCATCTGAAATCTGAAGGAAACATTGCAAGAGCAAGGATCAAGAAGAAACACATTTAAACATCTTTAATCTTAACGATCAATGTTAAGCATCAAAGTTTGAGTGTCCGTATTTTTGTGCTTTGTGCTTTTGTACATGAGGAAACGAAGATCATTTTGTTTTCGATGATAATATTCTCTATATATATACTACGTACTTTGTGATTTTGCTTTCGCATAGTCCTTACGTTGTACGTTAATGTAGTGTTTAGAATAGCAAGCTAAAGTTTACAGTTTACATTACCCATTGAGTTGTTGGTGTTCCTGTTAATGAAATTCACGTCAAATGACATTGATTTAGAGAAGAGTTGACCTAGAGCTGGGCCTTTCTGGAATCATCTTGCTTTATATATATTTCATCATATCATTTTGTTTGGAATCAAAGGAGCGAAGAAAAATAGTTTTATATATTCAGGTAACAAATATATACATAATACATAATAAAAGGCTTGCCTTAGAATAGGGAAGTAATTAAATCTAATAATACGAGTACTTTTCAGTCATATTTTTTGTTTATTATAAAACGAAAGTTCTTATTAATAAAAGTAACAAAATAATAATGTATTGTTTTGATTTGGGTTGTCGACACAGGATGTGCTGGGACATGATTTCGCGATTAAAGATAAAACGTGGCGAAGAAGAGCATTATAATATTGCTGTAATTACAATTTAACAGAATAATTTTCAACTAGTTGCTATTCATAAATGCACAAATAATATACGTACTTGTCTCACGTCTCTGACTCATTGTCAGTACATATTTGTACTATGAAAATTGTTCTATCCGTTCGTTTAGTTTTCCTCTAGCTGCTTCTCTACTGATACTGCAGTTTGCAAAAAAAGATGACAAATGCCTGAATGATTAGATAAGAGAATATTTTGTCAAGAGGCCTTGTTGTTCAAGTTGTTGGAAAGATATAGAGAGATACAGAAATGCAGTTTGAATTTAATGTACTTAAACACTTATACTTATATAAATATAGATGTATATATAAACACAGCTATTGCGAAGTGCACTGTTTTTTGAAACTAGCAATATACACAAACGTTAACACAAACGTAATGATTTGCAAACAGTCGTGTATGACAAAATGAGCAGAGGTAGAGAAAAGAAGTAGAATTTTGCACAATGTTTTCCTTTTGTTTTCTTCTTACTCATCAAACATTGTTATACTCACACACTACGTCTTAAGCAAAATTATCATCGTACTACATGATGTAGTTATGTATAATGTACACAGTAGATGTACATTATGTACAGGGCCGTTTTTATTTAGTTGTACTTTGGAAACTTCCAATGCTGGAAATGTTTTCGATTAACTTGTAACAATTTTAATGTAGGTATAGAAGTTTGTTTTGAATTGTAGTCTTTTAAAAGTATCCTTACATTGCGAACTTTCGATTCCGGGGTTTTTCAGTGTTTCTAAAAACTTACGAAATATGGAATACTGGCTTTGAAGAAATTTCAAACACTGGCTTCGACTTTATATTAACAAGAAAATGTTGACTATTGTTTTTTTTAGAGTAAACTTACTTATAGACACCCCTCAAATCCTATAATATAACATCGGAAACATTCCCAGAATCGAAAGTTTCCCAAGTAAAACCAAGTAAAAAGGATTCTGTACAATGCTTAATGTCAAAGACAATTTATCATCATTCTAGATTCCGCGTCATGCCGAAAACAAATTATGAATGAGTCGCCAAATATTTATAAAAGCAGGACTATATCTGTATTAAAAGTTCATCTCTCTCCCTCTCTCTCTCTCTCTTCTGATTCTTATGCATTATTCTTGCTCTAGTCGAGGTGTTATAATATGAAAAACAGCAAAATCATGTTCATGTTGTACATAATGATCATGCATTTACGATTCGCCACTTAATCTAGTGCAGAATCTTGAACATAATATGATTATCATTATGGTAGTTGACGTTTTGTTTTTTATTTGCACGGAAGGTAGGTTGTAGGTGGTTGATTATGATTATGGTTTAAGCACCCAGCTTACTAAATAGTAAATAATATGGTTTAGAGAGTATGTATTTTGTATGTATACATAGATAGTAAATAGTTTTGCACGTTATTTTATCTATCGTCATTGCATCATGACGAATAGGCATTTGTCATAATATACGTATGCACGACAGAAGTGTTGTCAGAATTTAATTTGCATAGTAGAATAACTATAAAGATTTAAATAATTCTCATTCACTCACTGGCATGTACTTCAATAGTTAATATATCAATATTAATTCTAACCAGCATAGTGAAGTTAGAATTGCAAAGAGCTCTGCACAACTCCTTTGTCATCATGTAGTGTAAGTATTGTACATAATACACACAAAACTGTGTACTGTGTACATTGACAACTGATAACAAAACTAACTTGTTTTTTATTTATAGGTACATTTGTTTTCAAATGTATACTTAAAGTAATGACAATAGGGTGGCGTTGTCGTTGCTATTATATCAGGCTGCAAGTGGTGTATTGTTACTGTGTATAGTGTGCTGCTATTGTCTGCTCACATTTAATTTTCAGTTTTACTCCAGCTCAAAGCACATAGGCATACACACTGACGCACTTCTTCGTACACGCCAGCAACTCTTGGATCTTATTCTTGTGTATTAGTATTAGTTAGTTACACTATAATTTCCTTGTATTGTCATTTAACTAAATAAATTGTAAGCTGTGCCATCTTTTTCTTACATATATAGCTAATAATAATAGTGTGAATATACATCACAGTCGGTATAGTCTCGTGATACGTATATTATCTGCATTACGATTCTGTTATTATTTATCTCAGTGAGTGTGTGTGTATGTGCAAAGTTCTCAAACAGACGGTGCGGACAGCTGAGCTTTTTTGGCATTTGCATCTACATCATCAAATTGTAATACCCGTAGTGTATTTAACATATTTGATTATTATTTCAATACAAATGTTGAGAGCTCCCTCATGTTGTCTTCTTGATTGACTGCTTCTGCTGCTAGTGTTATTTCTGGCTGTTTATTCCAGTAAAGTTGGAAATTATCCATGAATTACGTAACTCAGTGAGGGGGCGTAGTGTTGTGGGCTGTAGGGGTTGGCGACCTAATTTATTATGTTTACCGTCTAAAATTTTGATTTGACTCAAAAATATTTGCGGTTAGATTACACTTTCCAATTCTTGAAATTTCGTAAAAGTACATCGAAATTTTATTTTTCCAAATGAATTTCGCAACAAAATATTGTTCTTGAAAACATTTAACAGAAACAAAGATTTTATCCATCACAAAGTAGAGCAAGAATATAAACATACGGCAGCAGTACGACAAAAGGTGGGAAGACATCTGCGATATACTAATTAATTGTGCAGTGTTGACATTGAGAAAAGTTGCTTGTATAATAATCATACAAACAACTTTAGCTTTATGATAATTATTATCATAAAGCTGTACAGGAATGAAAATATGCATAATTTTTTACAATGTTTCAAATGTTAACCCTTAGGAATTTTTGTAATTAATCATAATTAATCAATTCAAAACCAAAAAGTAAAAGTCACCGATTGATCGCAATGTTTCAACTTTCGGTACACCGACGTTTCGCCGCAGTTAACTTATTATCGAATATCAACAACTGTTAATTGGCTATACAATTCAGCCATCGTTGATTCAGCTCTCGTTCTTGAGTTACACTTGCGTGCTTGCTTCATTTCTGTAATGCTAATAGTCTATGTAGTATATAAACTATATATGTGTAAGAGATTACAACGGGGAAACCCAGGAGTTGTTATATATTTTTCATGGTGCATATTATAATAATCATAATAACGCTATCGTATACAGTATATTTCCTTTTAGTAAGATATTTCCAATAGTAAGACTTGTGATCGAAATCGTCTTTTGAAAGTATACCATGTGCATCCTTTCTATGGTTTCAATTTCTAATAGTAAGGGAGCCATGCTATTAGGAAATATACGGTATGCATGTGGACATGTACAATGCATGTGCAATGATGAAAAAATTATGTAGAGCTGCTATGAAGTAACTAGTTCTCTAGTTATTAGTTACTTATGGTACATATTATACGATTAGTAGTCTGATCAGTCAGCCGTCAAGTTCTTCGAGAGTATGAATATGTTTATCGAGTTCTTGTTCGGAAACCAATAATATAGAAATAAACGTTAGTAATGCTATGTAATCAAATTGAAAAAATCATTGCATGAGTAATCAGAGTTAGAGTAATAACGTATTTTCGTTTTTTGAAAAGAATAAAAGTAAAAATAGTGTGTAACAATAGTGAAGTATTATTATAAAAAGAAGTGATCAGTGGTTTCAAAAATTAAGCTAAAATCTGTGTATTTTTATTTGTGTCAACAGATCCACTAATGATTGTCAATACAAGTGAAGTTTACGTCGTGTGAGGAATCTTCAGTTATTCAGCCTATCAAAAAGAAGTAACCAAAAAATTTTCTCAAAATGGAGGAAGATAATGTGGAAATTGTGTATGAAAGTGGCTCGGATGAGTCAGACAATGAAGATAGTTCCAAGGGGTCGTGTGCCCGGGATTCTAATGCAATGCTGGATACGTGGTTAGCCGAATTGGATGCAATATCAACGGTAAGTTAATCTAATATGATTACATTTTTATTTTTGTGCATGTGTACGCTACTGGTATTTAGTTCATATGGGTGAAAGAAATACTATTTGTTATTTACTATTTACATTACATGTTACAAGGAAGTCACATCGTAAATACACAAAATTATTGTCAATCATAAAATCATAGTGCTACAATATCCGAATAATAGCATTATTTACACCATCGTCACCATGTGCGGATTTGCATCATTTCAATGTCACATATTGTACTTGTGCTCCGAGTTTTAGTACACATAATATGTATAGTGGATATATGTATAAGAAAGAGTCGTCTTCAAGTTCGAAGCAAGGTCTCATAATGCATAATATTGTGCATAGCAATAGTTTTAGTACGTGTCAGTAAGGCGAGGATACGTATTGCTCACTTAATAACTCATTCATGCCCATAGAAAAAACTTCCATTGTCGCTCATTCTATATATCCCTCTTTTGTTATTAAAAGTCGTTAGTGTGTACACAATACAGCACATACCGCATATCTGTCTAGGTAATAATAATATATAAGCATATGGCATATACCGTATTTACTTTATAAGTACGACTGCTTACTAGTTGGCGTAAGTTTCGTAGGAAGTACAATTAAAGGAGCCGTACTATCTATGTATAATGATGCCATACTAATCCTGTAAATACAGTAGTTTAAATTTTAAAGAACATTCAAATTTCCGCTTTAAAGGTAAACAATATTAAGTAGTTTTCCTTTCAAAATACAAATATATACAAGTGTTGCACAAGTCCACTGAGGCTCAGCCAATATTTTTTTCCATCGGTCTCCAACTTTCGTAACCTTTTTAGATCATTCTTGAACATATTTTACTTATGTATCTCAACGGTCCATTACCTTAATACATACAAAATAGTACCAAAGCCAGTCGATTCGATGCAATCGAAGCTTTTATCAAATTATTCAAGTTTAAAACACTTTCAAGAATCTAAAGCGTTGTTTTATGTTACGAAGTACAATAAAATCAAATCATAAAACAACTTAATGCGTAATGTATTGGTTAAGTATATATTGACTGTAACATACGTATATATATGCAGGGAAAACAATGGACAAACAAAACCGAATTATGTATAACAGTCGTAATCCATTATGATATTATACAGGGCTTCGTGGAAACACTATAATCATTAGCGTTGGTGAAAAGTAAAACGTCGATGATGGTCAAGAGAAATATTAACCACATCAAAAATTTGAAATATCACTGTAATACTCTGCAACTAAATAGATAAAAAGATTATATTAACTCTAAACCAAAGTCTACCCTGTGCAATTTTTGGCAGTCTTTAATTGTTGGGCATATTGCATGCAATTCAATCGAGTCTTTCATACTTGTGTAGCTCATAGCTGTAGCGAAAGGATAAACCCATGTTAAAACAATGTGCTATTTATAAGTGTGAAAGGGAGGAAGATGAATTCAAAAATGTAGGCAGATGAAAGTGAAAATGGTGGTCATTAACACTGATACATATTATTAATCGTGAGTAGGTACTCAATGTATTATACTATACTGTTACCCAACAAAAATAATTTAGTTTTTCAAATTTTACCATCATACACAACGCACTATTTTTATTCACAATAGTTTTGAAATTAGTTTGAGTAAATTCATAAAATCTCGTATGCTAACCTCAATTATGTATACGGCAATACATAGGAACAATGATAACAATGAGGATTATCGTTAAGTATCAAAGTGGAAATGGACAATATTAAATGCGGAACAAAACCTCCATGTATGTAAGTATACAATGTAAGATTAAGGGTTGATCAAAGATATACAAATATGTAGATCAAGTTCCCCATTTCTGCCGAAGTTAGTCTTCATGATCTCAATCTGAATGGTATCAACACAAGATTATATAAGAAATAAGAAAAACAGTTTAATGCTCCGCTATATAGACGCCTGGCAGGGAAAGAGTAACGATTATGATTATAGCTTTTATTGCAGAGTAAATGAAAGACATGAAGTGGAAGGAAGCGTTTTTAGGCCAGAAATTCAATAGCTGTTAGCCTTTATTATCAGTATTATTACCATACCATACCTCGTAACCCATCAATGTATATAAAGAACTTAAGCTATAGATAGATAGTATATCGGGTTTGTGTGCAGTTTTCCTTTATTCGAGGATTGCATATCCTCTATAAAAGTTCCTCCATGGTCAGGGATTTTGTTAGTGTAGTTTTTCCAACGACATGAACTTTGTTAAACACTCAAATTTAGTGAATCCATGCGAGCCTTTAAGGTACAAAATGGCCGACCTTTTTTCAAAAGACGTCAAAAATAACTAGTGGCAGGATTTTCACCCAGGTCCTCCCCTCATTAAAATCCCAAGTTTTAAAAACGGTGTTGCAACATCAGACTCTCGGCTGTGAAACAATCCGATCATAAATTTATAAAATCGATGCAAATCATGCAAAACTTTAAAAAAGGAAATTTTTTGAATTATTAGGGTTTACATGCAAATTCAATAACTCCACTCTTGAAACCTGTTATTCTGATAGATTTTATTGTATGTGTATATGAAATCCAGTCAAAACCTTGGTTAAAAATTTAATTCCTTTGGTAAGCTTGATAGGGTTCCTGTGTCACCAAGGCAATGTTTAGTAGACTTACAAAATGACCAAAATTTTTAGATATTCGCCAAAATATTCTAAATATCCTCTTTTGAGGCCAGAACCCATCAGGTTCTCCGAAATTTCGAGACACAGTTACAGATTCGAGAAGATCCTAACAAGACAAATTAGTCTGCGTATGTACTTGGTTTTAGCAAGTCATAGGGGTCAGCTACGTTCTCATACAGTTCCCAAGTTTATTCCATTAGTATATATACTACCACCACCAGTCGGGTCCTTGTGAATACTGAAAATCGAGTACAATAAACATAGCTACCAGAATCAGCAACTGTGTAGTGAGTACTGGATGCATAGTTGACGGTTTGTATCTTAAGAAAACGACTTCCTTACATTCACATTTGTCCTTATACATAGCCATCTTATTGTGGCTCTTTGCTAAAGGAAGTGAAATTGGAACTGGTGTTCATAGATATATACAGTTAGTGCAAGTTATATGCACAATAGCTACATTATTGTGGAAGAGGAAATGGGCGAAGAAAAATACATACTCTATTGGATAACCCTTAAGATTTCAGTTCATTTCCTTCCTCTCTTTCTCTTCGTATGCCTTTTCTTTGGGAATGGTTCGTTAAGAACTCGAGTGTTTTCCTTTCTATTCGTTTCTTTTTCTTTCTTCCTCCGCCTATTTACTTCAAGATGTTCATGTTTCTTGCGAGTCTCAAAGTCAAGACCAAGATGAAGATTTCCAAAACGCAGTCGTTCGTTTGCTCGTTCAGTCTTCTAATTTTCTCAAAGTTTGTGCACACGTACACAACTAGTGTACAATATACTGTGAACTGTGAAGCAAAGACTCCTTATCAGTATGTTGTTTGTTTGGCTTGGAGAGTTTACAGTTGGAAGTTTCCAAGCCGATCACAGAGGGAGAGAGGGGAAGAAAAGAGTGCTGCACCGAGTTAAAGGAATGGATAATAATATAACAGAATTTACCATTTCCTATTTGGAAGCTGTATAGCAGAAACACTATTAGTTGAAATCTAGATTTCCAGAGTTCATGTACAATCAACGACTTAACAGTTTGCGAATGATCCCCGTTCATAGATTTGATATTCGGTGCATTTCCCTTTTATCCAGAGTTGCATATAATCGGAGTACGTGAAGTATCTCAAGTGCACTTTATGCATTTCCCTTATGCTCTTTGCATTGTTATATGTATATTATAATAACGCGCATTGAACGACTTACGCGGGAGTATCAGCATGGTCTTGGATACGTCACGTATAGAAACGAATGCGAAATGCATAAGCAGAAGAGCGAGAGAAAGATCCCTTGAGCGTGGTATTTGAATGTATACATGTATGAGAAATTTTTCCAGTAATTCAAGGAGTATGGTGAGTGTACAAAGTTGGCGTGTGCTCTTCACGGACATTTTGTTTGCATTTATATTTCTCCATTTATTTTTAAAGGTCGAAAAGTGGAAAAAGTAACTTATCCGAGAGAGTTTGCTGGGCGCAAAATAAAAATAAACTAACAAGATATAAAATATCTTGGGTGTAAAAAGATCAGTGTGTATTTCTACGTGTGTTTATGCTGCAAACACATATGGATACAAAAAATTGAAAGCTCATGCTCATCACGGGTTTTCTCTCGTGTTTTTCATGTATGTTTTGTGTTAGATTTTGTTTTTTCCTTTACTCTTTAACTCATCGTGCAAATTCTTTGAAAAAGTTTCTTATGGCATCTCTAGAGTTCCCTCTTGCTTTATTTCAATCTGTTTCTGTCTCACTTGAATTACGGCTCTACTCAACGCTAAGAGAATTATCACGTGAATGTTTTTGAATTTTCATTTTTTCAACCACTAGAAACAAAGTTCGTTTAAGGCATACTTTAGTGTAATTGAACTTGACACAGAAATGTATATCAGAAGTATAAAGAGCAATAGAGGATAATATAAAGTTAGACAAACATGATGCACGTATTTTATTCTGTCTCGAGAAGACGAAACTATTAATATAGAATCAGAACTGGACAAAAAGTACAGTTTTGTGCACTCATTCAGATGCTATACTATTTTTCCAGGATAGGGGGAAATGTGCCTCAGAAAAGTTGCATTGGGCTGGAGACAGGGAGAAAGCGGAAAATGCAACTTGAAAACCAAATCTAGAGTTGAAGATCAAGATCCTCCTTTTCTTCATTTCCTACTTATTTTTTCTTTCACTTTGATATCACTTCATCTTAAGTGTTCGATTTTGAGATTTACATCTTTACTCACCGGAGCACATCCTCTCAATCCTCTTTTTTCTGCCTCTGATAACCGAGTAGAATTTTCTCTGGAATAGTTTCTCCTTTCTTTCTATTCTAAACTCTTTTTTTTCATCTCAACATACTAGACATATACAAATGTGAGGAGAAAAAAAACGGAGAAAAACTGTGGTGGCAGGAGAAAAAAATGATGTGAACGAGCATCATCCGTCTTTTTTTGCTGTATGTGAGTAATGCGTAAATATGCATGTACTTTGCACTTGTCTTGTGCGTTTGTATAATTTATATCACGAGATATAAAAAGACGCCTTTTATATCTGCAATCTTCACCTTTTCTTGTTCTTGTTTTTTGTTCCTTTTCCTGCCGGGAGATTCAGATTCAACATACAAGGTTTTGAATCCTGTATGTATGTAGTATGTACAGTACATCATAGTCTTCACATGTATTGTATGCATGTGTAAAGAATTATTTTTGGGTTGTGAAGATTGGACATTTTCAACACGAGAAACACTCGATCCTGCTCTTACGCCGATAAAAGCACGTACACGTACGGTACAAATGCATTTTCAGTGCAAAAGTGCATTCAGATTTTGAATCGGATGTTAAAGCAATCTCAGAGTACACATTTAACCTTGAATGTTGAGTGCAGTCATGTATAAACGGAGAGAAAATAGGATCAAGACCACAGAATAGTTTCTCTTCCTCTTTCTTTTTAATATAAGAGCATTGGTGAGCTTTGAGTGTTGAGACTGAGAACTTGAGTTGAGTGAGAGAAAGGGCGAGATTTTGAGATTCTTGAGAAAAAGGCAAAGCAATTTAGAAGGAAGCGGAGATTTGACGCCTGGGACCTTTATATTCAGCAATATAACTGTGCGTGCATGTATACGATGCGATACTATTATGGTATGCGTGTACTATCTACATCTTTAGTGAAGATAGTAAAACGTGTGTACGTTGAAAGGCCTCCTCCTCCTCTTCTTCTTCTTGAAGACATAGAAAATGTCGGGTTGAGAGAAAATTGGTTTTAGTGTGAACACCAAAGTGATTAATGAGCCTAACGAAAGTGGTTTCTTGTTAATAGTTGTGTATTAAACATTAAACGATGCTCTTCTTTAAACAGAACAGCGTATAAGTAGCAATATCACGATATGAATGAGAGATGCAGTATGATGCATTTCGGAGTGCAGTACAATATAATTATAAGTGCAGTCCTATATTACATCTGATATGAAGCTGATGATAGTGAAATATACTTCTTTTCGGCCAAAATTCACCCTTCGAAAAGCGTATATTACATTGATCGTTACAGAGTATATCGATACACAAAATTCAGCAATAAATAGCGGAGAAAACTAGAGTAACAGGGAAAGCACTCCACATTTTGAATAAATGAAGACTCTTTTCAAAAAGCTTCTCCATTATGTCGACGTTAGTACTTAACGTCCATAGTTCATATAGAGTGATAGGTTTATAACCGATACACGTTTATATAATATACGTAAATTTTAATAAGAAAACTTGACGTCAGGTGTCTACAGCTCAACATGAATTGCTGTTCATGTATTGGGAACATTCAATCATGCAGCTCTTATGGAATCGTATGGAAAGTCTTGAACCTGAAATCTATGGACTCCCGATGCAACTTGATTTCAGATTTAAATTTCCAGCTGCCGTTGTGTAATGTATAATGTGCATACAGACTATGTATTATACATGCATATGTAGATAGTGTATAAAAACGGTATAGCGGTTTGTCATGCTAAGGCATCTTCCTCACTATTAATTTTCCACTGCTGTTATCCCATTCTCCGTTTACTTTTAACCGCATATACCTTAAAAGGAAAATTACTAACATGGTTGAAAAAATCAAAGGAAAGAAATGCGTTTTCACATTTTATGCGTTCAATCTTTTCGGTTTCATGGAGAATCTCTTTTTAGTGTGTCTAAATAGCGCAGCCCGTTAAGGTCCTAATGTCCAATATGTCTAAGCAACCACATAAATGGCAACGTGGAGATTCTACCCTCACTTTAATCCCTAATCGTGTGTGCATGCATGTGTACATTCAAAGGACGGAGGAAGAAGTTGAAAAAAGGAATCTTCTGCCTCCCATTATTGAACGTTTTGAGAAGGAAGAAATCTGACAAAGCTTTTACTTAATGTTGTCATACTAATGTAATTTAAAACCAATAGATATATAGAGCCCGTGCTCCATACATTTCTGTCTTCTCTTTAGGATTCCTTTATAGTCGAACATTAACCATTAATTCAATTCGATTTTCGATTCCATTCAATTTTTCCAGTGTATCCTTAAAAAAAATCTTATTGAAAATCGCATGAGATTTTGACACGATTTTGGTCCGAAATCTTATCAACTTTGATCAAATTTTGATCAGATTTTCATGAAATGTCATGGAACTCGCACCAAAATCTCATAATCTATTGTCAATCTTATCAAATTTCATGAAATTTTATTTAAAGGGTACATACATATTATGTTGTATATGTGCAGAACTTCGATGCATTGAAGTAATATCATTTTCTATGCCTGTGCTTTTTCTGATATTTCTCCCAATCGCTATTTCCGATGATCATAGACCATTGGTATGATTGAACATAAAGCATTTTGTTTTATTTTTCACCTCTAGTTGTCTTCTTATTGAGACCAATCTATAATGTTGACGATTTTCCTTAAAAATATACAACTTGAGATTGATGTTAACAGCATATTTAAATGTGCATAATCAATACAGCAATGTCAATATTTTAAATGATTGCTCCATTGTCCAGCTGTTATTATGTTAACTGGAAAAGATTGAACTTGTATGATAATGATGATGATGAGAGATTCAATCTTGTTGAAGACAGAAGACATGGTAACAAAATTGTTATCCAGGATTTTTATTTTTCAACGTTGGTGGTTGTTCAGGCTAGACGTGAACGGGCAGGTGTTTTTATTTTTCAATGATTTAATTAGGAGAGTTCAGAGGCAGATTTTCAACTCATCACGTGCGTCACTATTACAAAAAAGAAACTTGAGAGGAAAAGTACATGGAGGAAAGTTGACAATAGAGAAGCCTGTGCATTCGTTCATTTCCTTACACGGATTACGTTGTACGTTGTTAGACCGTACAAAAGAGCCATAATATATTCTACATAATCTCAACCATCAAAAAAAAGAAAGAAAAGAAGGAGTAAAATCAGCTGGCGCACATACAAAATTACTTACTCAACTTTTTCCTCTTCCTTATTACGTTGTACAAACATGTATATTCAAAAGTCCACCTTGCTTTTTAGGTTTAAAGACTAGCTATTGTATATAGTATGTACAGTGTACAGTTCATGTTTTGCATCCCGACTCCCTTGATTCTTCTCCTTATCTTTCTATATATGTATGTACTCTGCAACAAAGAAAAGGGTGTATGACGTTGGGAGGGTAAAATGAAAATTGTATAGTGTTATTATACCGTATACACTTTCATCATTATTATTGTTATTACATTTAAATACGAAACTGTTTGTAGGCTACTATTTCTAACTCGTGCCGTGTCTAGACGTTAGGAAGACGGCCAAGTTAAAACTGCACTGATATCTAGGAACTAAGAACAACCCTTGTTATTGAGATTTCAGATGGAGTGGGAGTACAGAGAAAGGGGAACGAAATACATTATTATTATTATTAGTCTTTCGTTAGCTAAGGGAACTGACTAAACATGTATGCCTCGTACAACGTATGTTTGTATTTGCTTGGCAAGGAGTAAGAGAGAGACAAGAGATGAGAGAGGGGGGAAGTGTAAGGAGAAGGCAAAAAGGAAAAGGTAGTAAGTATAGAATTAGAAGTGAGTGAGTAGGGAGAGAAAGAAAAGAAAGACAAACACCTTGAGAAGAGTAGCTGCTCACACAAAACTCCTTCAGCCATCTTAACTAAAGCGTGGAGGAGGGAAAGGCCGGTGTATAAATGTATAGGTGATGCTTCTTCTTTTTCTGAAGCTCTTCTTATAATTGTACGTATGTACGCAGGAGTGGAGAATAACACAGATGGACGGTGGCGTGGGGGATGCTAAGATGAAATGGGGTTTGTTTGAGCAAAATGAAATGCATTCAGAGGAAAAGAGCCAACAAACCAAGGCGTACATAAGTAATGTATATGTATTAGCTTAAAAATTAAGCGGAGAATATATGAAAATATATAGTCCACGAGCATGTAGTGTATGTATACATGTATAGTGTATAGTAGAAAACAGTATGCATGTGTATAATAATAGTAGAAACACCGTAATGTTTCAAAGTTTTCCAAAAGTCTGGAAAGCAAATGTTCTAGGAGTTGCTACGTTTTTGGTGACTTGATTTCGGTGTAAGTTTCAGTCTATGCAGCATCATTATTACGCGTTGTTTTTCCGGGTATCCACCCTCATATTTTTCATCCCTATTTATTTTAGGTATATCTGTATTGTTTTGTAATTTGATACTTTTACATGGGATTTTTTGGCCCATCTTTGAATGTGCAGTATATACAATGTTTTTTAATTTACTTCATTTACCTGTGTAGCTTAAGGCAATTTTCTGTTTAATCTATCTTGTAACCAGGAATTTAAATACTTTAAAGTTAATTTTACGATTTTCATATCTAATCTACAACATCATGAAAGGTGTTATTGATGGTTCATGTGTTGACGACGGCTCATTGAAGTATACGTATAGCAACTAATAAAAATACATTTTAAGTTGAGGGTGTAACCTTACATTTAATTTTTCAGAAAGGTTTATCTTTACAAGCAAGATACACTATAGTTTTATCTCCCTCTTTATTTGTACTCTTTTAAGACGTTTTAAAAAATGTGTTTTGTAAAGGCTACTGCTTGCTTTTTCCATAAGAGCTGTTCGTTGAAGACAATTTTTATTATGTCTTTGAACTCTGTCGGTCGTAGTACTTGTTGGAAGTTCCTTTCCCTCTTCTAGACAATAACAAATGGTGATCGAGAATTTGAAGATTCGGGTTTCAAGACTTTTAACGTTATATGCCGGCTCCATAGTCGTTGTTTTGTTATGCTGACGGACCCTTAAAATATAGAAATAAAATATAGATGCATGACATGTGTTCACTTTGGTTTAGATACACAATGTAGGCTCGACTAGTAGTGTTGTAATACAAGAGAACTTGCTGGTATGCTTAAGGGTCTTTATGTTGTCGTAGTTTTCATTTTTGGTTCTACTGTTGGATTTTAATGTGGTTTCTATACATAGGGTCGTTGATTTTCTGGGTTCCTCAAAACTTCTTATTCGGTTTTTGAATTTGGTTCGTGCTGGGCTTGTGCCAGGTGCAGTTTGAAAAATTTGTTTTCCTATATACTTATTACTTACATGTGTCACGTATGCATTGTGCATGCTTGTCTCCTAGAAACTGATGCGTACCCTTATAGTATTCATTTACCTACTAGGAACTATGAAAACTCGACGAGTTGTTTTAAGGGTTTCTGCTCCTGGTTTCTTACTCCATAGTTCCATGTGTGTTGTCTATTTTACGTCTCTTCAAAAATGCCTTCAGCATGTATTTTATACTCTATATTCTCAAGTTTGAGGCCATGACGTGCTCCAAGCTCCGGCCCTCCCTTCTTAGCTTTGAAATTTCAGAATGCATATGCATTTCGTGGTGTGGTGATGAAACCCGTGCCACGTGCTGCCCTAGCCAAGCTTCTAGTTGTCATCCCTCATTATTATCATTATTACTATTATGCTGCTGCTGGATGCTATCTGTGTATAGATATATTATCTGTAGATGCCGTTACTTTGTTGTATTGTATAATACATAATGCCGAGATCAGTACCAGTCTGAATCCAGTTTTACACATGACACATGGTATAACAATGGTGTCTGGTCTTGTCCTTTTCCTAGTATTTATACAATATTTACAGATCATCTTCAAAGCATTATGCGCATACACATGAAACTTGGGGTGAGTTTAAAAACATGGGACGGTAAAATAAATCTGAGAGCGAGAGAAAAGTGAGTGAGAAAGCGAAATAATATTTATTTTCCAAGGGTTGACTCTTGCTCTTGTTTCCTTTACAAATGGTAAATGGAGGTATATTATAGTATAGTAATGAATAACAATGTTTTACTTCTGCTTTCAGTATTACTGTGATAACTCTAGCATCATATTGTGGCTTGGTGATGTGCTGTAACGATAAAAAGAATGTGTAGAAGTAATAATGAGATGGAGGGTGCGAAGTGAGAAGGATACATGAGGCTATTTGCGTGTATTATATTATAAAAGTATGTATGGTGTATATAAATAAGGAATGCAGATGCATTTGTCTCTCTGTTTCTATGACCATTAGAAAATATGGAGGAGAAGCTTGGTGGAGGGCAAGTTTGTGTAATACCCTCACCTCCCTTGACTATTCATCTTGTGGAATTTACAGCGCTTCTTCTTCCGTCCAGTTCTAATGTTGATTCAAGTGCTGCAGTTTCAATGCATTTCGCCCTCGCCTGTCGCTTTTCAGCCTCCCCATAAAGTTGGCATCCCAAAATTCAGCACATGGTCATTGTGGACAAATATTGTATAGCAGTACAAGTGCAACTGCAACTGCAGCATCATAGTAACACCAGAAGAACAGTCAACGTACGACGAAGAAACAGAAGAAACACAGAAGTGCACTCACCTCAAAAAAATAGATGTCCATGTCTAGTTCTTAAAACTTTGGAAAGACTTTTCTTGTACCGTTTCCCCCTGTATTTATTATGCATATATTTGTATAGACGGGTAGGCTCTAGAATTCAGAATAAATAATATGATGAAAGATACAGATTTCAGATTCAGATGTGCCTGTTATGCATTTTTCAAAACATGCATCAGACTATGCATCTGAAAAAATTTCAATAATCAATACTGATGGATGATGCATGCTTCAGTTCTCAGTTTTGCCCTCTCGGACTACTGCTTTTACTCTTGCCCTTTCATTTTCTTCAATGTTTCTTTTTTTTCTAGAATATCCGGAGTCCCTCTGGATTCTGAGTTTAGAGCTCAGAAAGAAAAGCGGAAGGTTTCCACTGAGACCAAATCTTTCCTATATTTTGTATATTTTGCTTTCTTTCTTCTGAAGCAGCAAAATCATGCATGATGCATATTACTGGGCCATGTCTCATGTACATATTATCCATGGTGGTATAGGTTAAAGATACACATGGATGACTTATGACACACGATTAGTTTAGTTAGTTGTAGTTTGGAGATTCGAGCTGAAGGACGAGAACGTTCGATAAATCGAGGGAAAGTTGAAGAGAGAGGGAAGAAGATTGTTGTTTTGTGTACACAATATACAATATACATACACTCAATATTCAATATCGAATGAATTCATGTGTATAATGCACATCCATTTGATTTTGAATCGGGTATACAAACTATAGTAGGAGAGGAGTATTATATATTATATACGACCTTTCACAAGGGATGAAGAGCTGGAGAAGTAAAGCCATTCTTCATCTATTCCTTGTCAACGGGGCAGGAAAAGGAAGAAAACATGTGTGGAGTGTGTGTGTTTTGTTGGTTGGTTCGTTGCTTGTTTTAGTTTCAGTTTTTGCAGTCTTCGCCTTAGTCTTATACTTTTTTTCTCGTCTCCTCGTTGTCCTTTGATGTGCTGCACATTTCTATTTGTGAACATAACCAAATTTATTATTCCATCCACAATATTATGTATTATGGATACATATCATACTACGTACATGTGAGCAGAATCTACCACAGTCCCCTGGAGCAAGAAGACATTTTATTTACTTGTTTACCGAGGTCTTTAGCAAGCACATGTGACATGCAGCAGTTATATGACTAAACGTGCATATGGCGGATGATGAAAAATGGAGTAGTATATAATATTAATAATAATAAATGAATATGGCCTAAGATACACTATGTTTTATACCGTATACATAATTATATAATATAAATATTATGTGTACATAATGCATGTACAGAACAGAAGTATAGCATATAGCGTCATTGCATTTCCCCCCTTGGAAATTGAAACTGTGTTTGGAACTTAAACCTGTCATGACACTTGGATTACAGTGTAGAGTTGAGTTGTTGATACATGTGCCAGAGGTAAGGTAAGCCTGTCTCCGTGCACTGTTCACAATAGATTATATTATAAATTCAGACTCACTCCTTCTTGCACACACATAGATTATATGTACGAGAAGGCACATTCTTCTATTACTTTTCGTTTTCGTCCTCTTAATGCAAGTGTTGTGTCCGGCGTACAAATGCTATCGTAAAGGATTATTGTGTTTGCAATGTTTGAGGTTTGTATCTGGTATGTGAGATGGCCAGGTAGAAGAAGAGATGTGAAGGGGGTGGATGTGTAGAACGAAGAAAATAAAATGCCTTCGTCATTTGACCACATACATATACACATATTGTATTATAGAGACATATTATGGAGACATGAGAATGGATTGAAAAATCATAAAAGACAATCTGAATTGAAAAATATGGAATGGACACGGACGCCTGTATTCTGTACTGATAAGATTATATAATGAATGAATTTATTCGTACATTAAATCCGTAGATTGTAGGCTCATGATTCATGTACTATGTAGGTAAGGCACACGATAGAAACAGTCTATTTAGTGTTCAGTCCAAACTATTCAGTGGAAGAACGGATGGACCTGTAGCAAGATGACAGTTCAGGTGGACTAAGGTGGACAGACCAAGAATTTTCTAGATGTCAGTAGTATGTATTGAAATGTTGTGGTGGCAAAGAACCGGGGTTGTTTCTGCAGTATGAAGTACAATCTTGCGATTTTATTGAAAGTAACAGCTGATTATATAATGTGTGTATTTTTTATTTTTCTACCCCTGTTTGTGGTACGTATACATAAAAAATAATGTATGGTTTTTTCTGTCTGTAAAACTAAGTTGAAAATGATACTTCGAATTCCTATTTATCAACATGGCAAAAAGCTCAAGAATATTATTTTTTGGGCAAGGTATTTATTGTAGTATAATACAAAATTTTCCCCAAGCCTCGCCCATTTTCTCTTACCTATAATTTTGCGTAAACTTTGTAATGTATAGAGTATAGAGAAACCTTGGAAAATGAGAGAAATTGAATTTTTTATAATGAAATTGGAGTGGGGGGAGCTGCAACGAAGACTTATGTATGTATTTGAATAAAGGGATTGACTGATTAAGTTATTATCTTGAGCTGAGTAAACCCCTGAGTTTGCAATCTGACAATATGAATTGTGAATTTTATCAAATTGAACATTTTGAACTTGAATTAATAATGATGAGAGAGCATCAAAATCGGATTCGAGTACAGGTATTGAAAAATTGAAGAAAACGTGAAAGTCATCCATCATCATTGAATCTCATCGAAAATTCCGTAATTTTACCTCAAGTTTGTAGTTCATGTATCCATGAGCTGGAACAGAAGGCCATGAAGATGGCTGATATTTCTAATATATACATACGCGTATTTTATCATACACATAGGAACATGTGAATACACATTCCGAAATGTCTGTAGATAAACTATTATCATTTCTTCTGTACACATAGATATGCATGTATAGTTTCTCTACTACGGAATAGAAAATTGGCTTCGGCTTTGAACTTGTAGCCCATTTTCAATGGCGACCATGGTAAATAAATAAATGTAGTGAAAGGTAGGCGCGGGAACTCTATACCTGGTTGTTTATGTTATTTCCATGATATTTGAGTTATACATAGGCATTGGCAGTGTGTATCTACAGACAATATTGACACATAATAACGTTGAAAGTGGGGAACAAATTCATGTTTTGCAGTACCATATACATACCAATGTTCTGTATACATGGACAAACCTCGACTTGGATTGGAAATCAATAGATTATGAATTTTTCACCCGTTGGGAATCCTCCTGCCAATTCATTGGTATACAGCATTAGAATTTCTCTCGTGCTTTCGTGAGTATTTTCCTGCGAAAGAATGTGGATTGTCGATGTAAACAAGCTGAAACTGTGTATTTCTTGAGAACTCCTATTGTTCATTTTATGAAAGAATTTTACTGAATTTCATCCGTAGTACAATGTACATTTATTGTGTTTGTTTTGCGGCAGTTCTGAAGTCTCAGCATAATAGAGAAAGTTAGGCGTTTGTACTTTTAGTGTTTACTCTCATTCTTGCATTCTTTCTTTCAGCTTGGTTGGTTGCCTGATTGGTCTGGGTGGCTGGATTTTGACTTTGTTCCTGAACGTGTAGGATATATTGGCGTGTATAAAACCAACATGTATTCATTGAAGAATGAATGAGAGGAGGAAGTCGAACGTGCCCTCGTAAAGTTTACATCTCAATTTGTGATAATGATATTGATAAGCCTACCTGCTGCGTCTCTCACCATGAGTTTGCTGGTCAGTGGACAAAAATTATTACTGTCATGTCAGGCTTAGATTTTATATGAGGGGACGGCCAACAAAAAGCCAATTTTACACAATGTTTTTGACCACTGCCCTCTGAAGACTTATATTTATCCATGGTGCATATTGCATGTACAACATGCATTCACACAATACGTCATTTTTCGCCCCTGAAAATTTATGCGTTTGATTCGCTGGTAGTGCATTAGTAACTCCGTTCTTCTCTATTTATTCTCGTATTTACATATACGTATATTAATATGGATATTGCTCCTAAAACCTATGGTGGATTATGAATTGTTGATTGGTTTTAATGCCCGTGTTGCTGCATGTCGTACATTGTAAAATTGTAGGCATTTTATATCGTTTCTACTCATGTTCTAGTTGATTGGCTGATCCACCCTTCGAAACAGAAAGTTGCGATTAAGCTGTAGTTGGGGCTAAGATTTGTGCATTTTATGTGCAAGTTTTAATGCAGACGTGCATTAAAACCGGGTGATCACAAAAGATGTGAACACTTTCTAAATTCTATAGACTACGTATAACCTACCGTAACTAATGCATATAATAATGAATATTTATATCAAGAAATTCGATTACTATCTATGAGCCAATGTCGGAATATGGAATTTCCAATGACTAAAAACAGATGTCAATGTATTTTTACATAAAAGTACCTACATACTTAGTTTTTTCGTGGGCAAATCTCGATTTAATGAAGTGAATTCTGGGGGTTTGTTCGAAAATATAAACCTTGGGCAGTTTTGTTTTTTTATCGGGTCACCCTGCATGCTGTTATTTGTAATGGAGCCCTGCTTTTTATGGAAGTCTATTTGATTTGGATTGCGTCTGCTCCGTACATATTTATGAGAATGGATTGAATGAAAGTATCATTAGTTATATGACTTTGATCGTTGCCCAAGCTGATGATAAGGTAAAATACAATAAACGAGAAACAAGAGAAAGATGCAGAGAAAGCATGAAGACAGTGAGTCACTTTACACACGTGCAGTAAACGCAGAAAGTAGAAAGTCGTTTTCTCCATTTTCGTCAAGTCACGTTATCCAATAAATCTCGTAATCGAGGAACAATGCAATTGCAATATCGTACCGCTGTAATATAATACTGTAAAGTATATTGTCTCGTCTCTCTATATTCTATTACAGGAAGGGTTCAAACTTTCTTATTACCAACAAATGATATATCCCTCTCATTGCCAATGTCAATGCCAGTGTAAGGCGGGGATAGAAACGGGAAAGTGAATTTGATTACTGCCTAGTCTCGATTTTATTTACATAAAATACGCATAGTATCCGTACATTATACTATGAGTAAAATTACTTCAAGCGAACAAAGTAAGAAGCTACCCGCTATCTCTTTACAACGTTGATAAAAATTTTAAATAAAGACAATTACGTTTAATGTTTAATGTACATCTAGAAGAAAGTTAGTACCTGTAGTATATTCAAAATACAAACTAATAAAGAATTGCATTCATGATCACAAGTGTTAAAAAAATTAGTGCAATATGTTTGTTATGTTTGAATGTTATTATTTATTAACTACCTTGCAGGTTTGTATTCATGCGAATACACGTGATTTTTTATTTGAAGACGGGAAGCTTATCACAAGCGTGATCACGATTCATAAAAGGTTTTTCTATTTACTTGTAGGTGGCTTGTAGTTTGGCTTGTAGTAGTACATTTCAAACATGTTGTAAGTCATGGTGAAACTAGTTGTATTGATAACTTTTTTCATCGTACATGTTAACTGTGATAGTCTATTTGCTTTCCTAGTAGTGCAATGTAAATATTATAAAGTATAAACGATGGGGTTGCAGCAGTAATAAATAGTCGCATAAATACAAGTAAAGAGGGAGTTCAAAGGTAACAACACGATGCGACAAGACTTTGTTCAATCAATAAATTCAATATCACCTTATGGTTTGACTCATCAGTGTTCCGTCTCAATCTTAATGGTTTCCTTGTGCAGGTGGGTCGACTCCTCGAAGTTTAATAAATGTTTGATAAACCTTTTAGTTTTCAAATTCGGCTAATTTGGATATGTGTATTTGAGGTAGTAGAAAATGTTCATAATTTTAAACTCTACCAAGACAGATTTGGGATTATTAATGTAGATAAATTGCGGATTGCACCTTGAACCTTTGATATGATATGATTGATATACGAGTTTGATATGAGAGTTGATTGCTGTGGCGCGTGCTTATTTTTCTAAGCTTTGTTTTTGTCATATTCAATGTGCATAAAATATTGAACATTCAGTGTACTTTAATATGGAAAGAAAAATAAGATGAGCTGCTGCTCGAGTGTTACTTGAAGAATGGAACTTAACAGTGATGAGATGTTGGCGCTCAAGAAGAAATGTATAAAAAAATTTAGATCTCGTTCCGTATCTTCCGCTTTATTCTTCTCTTTTCTCCTTTTGTGTAATAATATTAGGGTTTGTGAGATCTCAAAGGAGCAAAAAAATGGAAATTCTATATTTTGTCTATTGTTTGTGTATGTATGTTAGAACATATCATAATTTTTTATGTATCTTCCTAAAAAGTATTCAAAATTTCAACAAAGCGAATATGTAAACCTAGCTCGTAATATGCATTACAAACGCCCTTTCTTGCATTATGAAACACAAGAAAAATAAGCTCGTCCATGATGGCAGTCTTGCATTTGACATTATAGAACTGGTGGACGTTATGCGGAACGATATGACATTTATTCAGAATCATTATTGTTTGTGATCCCTACACTGTCTTTGCACCGAAAACGCCTTAAGAAAATAGAATTGTCATCGTCATCTTTGCCGTTGGGAAGAAAATGGGATTTCTTTCTTGGGATCAGCAACACCACTGTATACAGGAGAGTTGTTTGAAAAACTGGATAAATGTACACATACAATATAATACAAGACAAGACTGAATACTGTTATTATTATTATTCCCTGAGAGTATTTCCCCTTTGCTTTGTTTTTACTTTGTATCTCCTCTACGCATGTTTGAGAGAATAGTTCGAATTTTGACGTGGTTGAGGACTCGCAGCTATTGTTCGTTTGGTTGTATGTGCAATGTGCATGTTTGCATATCTCGATATATCATATTTTATATTCTATTTATTTATTATTTATTATATGATATTCCAATTCCATGCTTACTGTCAATTTTTTAAAAGGATTTTGTAGTCAACACTGAAATACATAATTAAATCTTAAAGGGTGCTGTAAAAGTAAACGGTAAATAGATACAAAAAAATAGATGGCTAATGACCTTCCGAATTGCATGGAACCCGCCGTCTGTTCCCCCTTTTAAACTTAATCGTCAGTAGCAATGAAGGACATTGGTTTATTTTTCATCATCATGGACAGGAGATCATCAAACAATATCTGCCGTGGTGTAAATTTAATAATCCTTGCCCTGTGTGTACCTTCAGAATTATGAACATGATCATGCCTTAAATTGACACGTTCATGTGTATAGAAAATATTATAGCTAAAACCAATAGTTGTCTAGCAACTGGATGACTAGATTGGGAATTCGGGATGTGTCTCACATCTCACATGCAGCGTACCTTCATAAGCCATTATTATGATGTGAAATGTGAAACGTGTATACTGCAGACTGTTCACGAACACAATTTTTATGCCCATGCCCGCATGGATTCTATATATAATATATGTATGTGGGAAATTCTATTGGGAGGGAGTAACTGGAGAAACGTTGAAAGTTGCACATGATGTACATTCAAAGTTGTACATTTATGCATCATAGGTATCGCGGTGGTTGGTTGGTTAAAATTCATTTTCGTAATATGTATAGCAGAGCAAGAAGTAAAATGGGAGATCCGATGACACACGCGGTAGTTTTTTTTGCTGATTATGTTCTTGTTCGTTTTGCCTGTGTGTTGTGTGTGTGCGGTCTAGAGAGTCTTCTTATAGAGGAGGTTTTTGCCCGGGAATGCATACTGTTACTCTTACTATTTTATCATTGAGCATGTAACATGTACACCTTTGCTACATACATACTGTACTTCAGCACACATTTAACATGTTGTGTTTGGAGTTGGGTGTTCCAAAGTTGCATTTCCTCCACATGCATGTGTGTATATGAATGTGCATAGCGTCTAACGAGTACTGTTGGCAGAAGTCTGCTTTTTGATGCGTGCCATATCTGGGTGACAGAACGTGTAATGTGTGTACACAGAGACAGCCTGTATTCACCCCGACATATGGCTTGTACTGGATACTAGATGGTATGTATCGAGCAGCGGTGAGTGATGGCTGGAGTCAGGCAGGAATGAATTGAATTTGAATCGGGTGATTTTTGGGAAGTGTGGGGGCCATTTCATTCAGGAAAAATGTAAGAGTAGAAAAAGATCCAGATGGTATTTTTCACTAGATTTTTCTTCCCCCGGCACATAACTACTATGTTACATGTTTCGGGTTTCGGGGTAGCTACTGTTGAAAATCTATCTATAGCCAAACTCTACGTTACTATTAATGATATATTTGGAGAAAATTAAAGAATGGAAGATATGACGATGATCATAATAATAAATACCTAATCCTAGGTAATAACTCTTGTTAATTGTCAAAATGCGTGCAGTGTTTTTGATTTTCAATATATGGATATTTCATACAATGCAATGCATGCACGTTACTTATTACTATTGATTGTCTGATTGATTACTTCATCATTTTGTGTAATGTTTCCATACTTTTTTTGTGTCAATATTAACGATGTGATTAACCTTTCTTGGTTTGAGTCATCACAATTTCATTGATTAAATTTTAGTTTGAAGATAAAACTCAGGGCGTAAATAGAATTTTGCAAGTACCGGGAAAATTATCAGTTTCAATTTCTCCCACACACACATTATTTTGATTGTGCGTGTCTCAACTTTTTGTATTTTGTGGTTGACGACGTGTGAAACTAAATGAAAGATGATATGTTCCATGTATGTATGTATGTACATTGTACGCTGTAGGTACATGTACGGTTTTTATTTTGCAATCCGAGTGACTATTTTCTTATCGATAAGGATGATGAGGTGAAATGCTATTTAAAAAATACTCCAGGAAATCCTTGTACTGGTAATAATAATGATGGAGGAAGAGAGGGCGTGAGAAACAAGCTGTAAAATGAGCTCCGTTCAGCCAACAGGACAAATCAATTAAATATAAATACATTATTCTAGGTTTGTCAAACATTTTATGGCGTCTTGAATTAACCTCCGTTCATCATAAAATGCCAATAAAATGGGACATAATCGTAGGCGAAACAATTTTATTCGTGTATATGTATCAAATGTTAAGTTTACTTTCCAAATATGTATCACGAGGTATAAAATGTCTATGAAGATTCTGGGGTAATAAGTATGAACAGGCATTACATGGTGTAGAAGACGGAAAGAATGCAAAAATAGATCCAAATCAGAATTTTAAACCATTATTACCATTACAACCATTATTTTTACCAATAATTCATACCTTTTCATATATTTCTATGGTGTACACAGCCACAATAGAAAATAATAATAGTCATGGCCATTCATCATTTATTGAAAAACTGCAATAAATAGCTGGTTAACAGCAGCAGTAATTGTTGACAGCTTGTACTTGCATGAAAATCAAACTTTTGCCTTCAAATCAAACCATTATGAAGGAGTGAACGAGATGAAAATCGATGGAATTGTCGTAAATTATTGCAGTCATGATGTCTTTTATTCGCTGCTTAAATTTATTTATTTATTCTATATTTAATCGTGGGTATTGACAGCCGTATTCATCTTTCTTTTATCCATGTTTCGACATATTCATTTATTTTTATAGTCCAAGGTCGTAATTTTATTTTATTATATTGAGTGCAGACACACACATAGACAGGCTCAGAGGAAACTTGATCACCATCAAATATGTACACATCGAACTGTGTGAACAAATGTGAGCATTTTGCATGCTGTGATTTTATTCAATTTCAGCTCTGTCTTTTCAGTGTATGCGATGTGCATTCTGTGGTTAATTTTTTTCTAAATTCTGCTGGTGTTGCAGAGATATTGTGTCATGTTGTATTCATTTCTCGTTTTTATAACATTCTTCCTCTTTTATTATAAAATAGTCTTTTAATACTTATATTACGCATATATACATACGTCTAAATAATAACAAATGTGACGTTGAAACGAATATAAATACCTATGGCTTTTAGTTCTATTCGTCTGTTATGCAGAATCAAACTTTTGTCATTTTTACCTGTATAAATATGTAAGTTCAACAGTCTGAATTTATTTTTATGCGCTCGTGTATTAATTGTCGAATTTTTACGCGGAAGAAACCCCCTCTGCAGAAAGACATTCACCCTCACCTTACTATCAACTAATTACATATAACATTTTTCACTATAGGTTAAGGACGGAAATTTTTTTTCAATAATAACATATACAGATAATTGGAACGATAAAAATATTGGCAAGAATTTGAATTTAGATGTAACTAAAACCTGCTCCTATTTAGCATTTGGCTAAAACTTTTGAGGTAATTTTTTCTGCTATACTTGTGGTGTATAATTTATGCAGCAGGTACGTATGCATGCATTCTTGCATTTTTATACAATCCACATCCATACTATTAAAAGTAAAGGTATCTGTCAATAGTTATCACCTGAATGTTTATACTATGCATACGGTTTTGTGCCAACTTTTCCGTCTCGACCGTTCAAATTTCAAACGTATGACACAGGAAACCAGTTTCTTAACGTAATAACAATATATTTATGTCCATGTTTTAAGCGAATATCATGGAGCTCGATTCAGGTTCAACTTTGACTTTTTTACTGTTTTCTATATGCAAAAGGAAAGGTGCATAAATAAAATTGAAATGAAAGATTTAGCTCCTAATCATAGCGCCAGTGAGAATTATGTAAGAAGAACCACAATACAGCGACAAAATATTACACACACAATACTTAATGGTGAGACGTGAGACTGGAGCCATTTGAAATTCTATAGAAATCCGTATTATATTTCCACATTCAAAGCTCTACATCATATATAATATCATAATATGCGTACAGTGGAATATTAAACTCCGGAGTATACTTTATAGTTGACAGTCTAGTTGTTAGTGATAAATATGCAAAGGATGAGTTCCTACTTTATAATTATGATGATTCAAGTAAGCTCAAGATTTGTAGGTAAAAGTGCAGGGCATGTTTGTGTGTATTTTCTTACTGTATATCGAGATTGACTTGACTTGCTCTCTCGTAGTTACACATTACACATTGTATACAGTTTACCTTCTCATCAATAGTGGTGTTGATAAAGGATAAAGGTATTGCTTCTTGTGCTGCTTCTCTTGCTGGAGGATGAAATAGTTTTCTCGACTCGACTGAGTTATCTCAAATCTTGTTGATGGACACATTGCGTTTATATAATGCTGATAGTAATAATAATAAACACATAGACATAATATGTGTGCATTGTACATTGGTATACACATCCCAAGTGTATGGGCTACTTTGTTAGCTCGTATATTTCTAGGAGAAGATGTGTGAGATTCCATAGTACATGGCATACTATACGACATCATGGTTTGATCTTCAAATGAAAATAATTTCCTTATACCTCTCATCCTCATGTACTTTGTACACAGTCTTAACACACAACAATAACATAAAACAACAAGCATATATTCACCTTTTATCCTCCAGTCCAACATGTTTGTGTACATATTGAACATACCTTTTTCACATGCACACATACAGAAATAAGTACATTATATAAAAAGGACTTTATTCCCTTTATCTTAATGTCCATGTATGACATTTTTTCTAGTGAAATTATATAAAGATAAGTGTGAAAAGCTGGAGAAGAACATGACAAATAAAATGTTTGGATACTCTTTAGGATTGTGTACAACTTCTTGACTAAGCTTTTGTTTTTTCTCTGGCATGGTGTTTTACCTATTCTTCAATTTGTGTACTCTGGTCCTAGTTTGTGATGACCAAAAGATTTAAAGGCCAAATACCGTTTGAATTCGTTTAGTGACAAGTTTTCGTATTCCCGTATGTAGTGGATACTGTATAAATACTCTAAAATTCGGGTATCTGTGGGCTATACATGCATATGTGCAGCAAAGGCTTGTTTAAATGCTGTAGAGAGAGTACGTGGATGCATGTGCGTATGGTCGATTTTCGACTTGGATACATGTACAGATTTTTGAGTGCTCATCGGGGTGAATGTGATGGGGATATTAGACACAGATACAGATGATGATGACGATGAGATGCACTCCCATATATCGTACATTTAAGAGGGTTTAGACTACTTGTGCTAGTAGACTTGGGGAAAAGAACGCAAGGGTCGCATCACAGAGTGAAGTATAAAGTGAAGCTCTCTCTCTCTCGCTCTCTCGAGAAAAAAAAAGTTGTAAGGCATCGACACGATATAGAATGACAAACTTTACAACTCACAAAAACGCTGAATCTGACCGAGTTTTGCAAAACTATTTAACTACAAAGTAGCTTGGCTCAAGTACTTTAAAAGCTGGTAAAATTAG